>JAQJVL010001962.1:0-100596 GCA_035578905.1 Stictocephala bisonia | reverse complement strand
GCTTGATCTTGAGACAGTACCCCCGTATCTCTATTGATAATAATTCACTTAACTACTGTGACAAAATTAAAAGCTTGGGACTCCTTATGAATACTACACTTACATGGTCTGATCATGTATCTTTAACATGTAATAGGGGTTTTTGCTGGTATTCAAACTTTTAAGAGATATTATAATTGTTTACCTTTAGATTTTAAGATTTTGCTAGTGAAAACTCTTGTATTTCCTCACTTTGACTTCTGCGACATTATCATCAATGACATGCCTACCTATCTTTCAGATAAACTTCAACAAGCGCAGAACTACTGTGATCGAGATGATCATATCACTCCTTACTTCAGACGTTTAAATTTACTGAAGTTACTTAAGTATAGAAAGATCAAAATTTTATCTTTACTGTACAATCTTCTTCAATCCAAAAATCCTTCTTATTTTGCTTCAAATTTTGTGTTTAACTTCAGCATCAGTAATCAGGATACGCGTCACGATTCATCAATGTTAACTATTCCAGCTCATCGAACAGCACTTTACAATAGATCTTTTACTGACACTGCTTGCAGATTGTGGAATAAACTTGATCCTTCAACTCGAAATATTGATAGTCGAGCTCGGTTTGTTGTGGCACTGAGGGAGTGGTTCTCAGCAGATTCGTGGGGGTTGTAGGCCTTGGCCGTGCTGTCAATGTTGGACTGAGTGTATGTGTGATGTGTGTTTGTTGTGCTCAGTTCATGGAATAATTTTTATTTATTATTATTTTATTTTTTTCATATAGGTAATAGTTCTTTGTTTTCTTCATTGTTTTATGTTCTCTCACGCTTGATGCTTAATTTGATTAGTTTTAATTATCTTAAAACTCTAATTTTGTAGTGTTATTTAGCTTGTAAATAATGTGCTCAACAGCAGTGAACACGTATGAACTCTTTAGATATACTCATTGTAGTTTTGTATTAATTTTTCTTTATGAGGTTAAGTGTAAGAGAGGACCTAATGTTGTAGGTGTGTTGTAGGGATTTTTGAGAAACAGTGATCAGTGAGTGAGTTAATGGTATTTGGCTTTTAATGATCATTTGATTTAATGATCAGCTGATAATAAAACAAATTATTTGAAATAGGCTAAGTAACAACATTTAATGTTTATTTGGACAATGTAAGCTACATCTCAAGTGCAGTGAGTGAGCTACCGTAAATAAAGTTAAATATTATTATTTTACTTAATACAGTGTAACTACTAAAATGTATAGACAAAAGTCACATGTTGAGGCCGAGTTATCATGAGCACATTAAGCAAAGGGGTTGGCACAAAGAGTGTTCAGGGGAGTCCTCCAGAGCCGTACATTGCAGATTATGAGACGTTATTGTCCATTTAACATGCATTTATGCACTCTCATATGTCATATGGAATTAATTTTTTTGAGAAGCTCTACTCTTGATTATGACACAAGATACCAAGATCTCTTAGATTTAGGATTTGCTAGGCTAACCAACCTCAGCATTTGTTAATATATAATGCCATAAAACTACTCAATAAGTTACCACTAGGTTGTAGGGATATTACTGATGAAAAGTTTGAAAATGCTACTTTAAGATGATTGAAGCAAAAAGAGTTTTACTCTGTCCAAATCTAGCAGTATTGACACCATTTTTTTTAATATAGTTTGTAAGGTCATTGACTTGTACTTAATAAGTGTTGTACATGTAATTCTTGTTTACACCTATGTTGTGTAGCTTACTTGTATTCTTTAGAAATTATGATTTTGGGGCATTTTCCGTTAATTCACTACCACTAATTTGGTTAGGTTATGTTAGGTTTAGTTATGTTATATTAGGTCTGGTTATATTAGGTTAACCTAAGTTATGGTTATGGTAGTGAATTAACGGAAAAGATCCAGATTTTGCCAATGCAATGCAAATGGGACAACAATAAAAGATTCTTAAAACAGTAAATTGGTAAATTATTTCCACTGTGTTATTTAGAATATTTTCATCACCAAACGTTTTGCCTGTACTGTGTTGTGGCATCCTCAGCTGTGTCTCTGAGACCTAAGATACCACCAAGTATACTCACCGGCACCAGCTTATAAAAGCAAAGTCTTCAAAGAGGAGGAGAGTGTCATAATCTGTGTTTTACTCAGATTTGTTATCACTCCAAATCTTAATAAACTATTTTCAAATTAATGAAAACATTTTCTATGGTGCTTTCACTGTCTTTGGTGACTCTTTTTTTTTTTTTTTTTTTTTTAGATTGGGAGGACTAGGCTTTGATATGTGGTGATGGCTCCTAAGCCAAAAGGCTTATTGTACGCCCTCCTATATAGGACTTCGAACCTCATCCAATCCAAGATCCTTGAGGATGCCTTGATGAGGTTTGATGAGGATAACCTTGGCCGCCCAAGGTGAGAGCCCGCTTCCTAGCTAGGGCCGAGCAGTGGAAGAGGATGTGCCGTCCAGACTATTCCTCCTCCCCACATTTCCTACATAAGAGAATGGGTTTGGAAACCCCATCTTGTTCATGTGTGCCCAAAACGTCCAGTTATATAAAACCACCCTTCAGAGTTCTGATGTTGCAAGATAAAGCGCTTTAACCGTGTTGGAGTATGATGGCCCCAACAGGACCTCCTTTGCTTGCCTGTTACCTGGTGTTGCCTCCCAGGTCTCGTAGTGCTTGCCAGCAACTTATAAAGATGTAACCTTCTTGGCGAGGCTGTAAGCAACCCCACATGCTGGCTTTGGGCCAATGAGAGGTTCTTCAGCGTCTCTCTTGGCATAGTGGTCTGCCTTCTCGTTTCCCAGTATACCGGTGTGACCTGGCACCCATGACAGGATTACCCTATTGGAACGGGCCAGCATTTTAAAAACCCCATGATAGTCCCAAACTAGACAAGGAGAAGTAAAAAGACGCAAGTGACCTTAGTACCGCTCGGCTGTCAGAGTTTAGATATATTGTTTTGCCCGTAATGCCCAAATCTATGACTCTTATTGGAAAGTTAACTAAATATTTCATATTATGTGACTTCAGAGATTCAATAAGTAATTTTGTTTATTACAGTTTAGAACTAACAGATTTATTTTGACATTAGACCTTTTCCACGGTTGGGGTGAAGGGTTCCCTGGTTGTTTCTCGCGTCTTTTTCAATACAATTCCTTTGTGTTTACCTTCCATTTTTTCCCTCCCAGTACAAACAGACCCTCATGAGAAAGGTATAAAGATACCTCACCAGCTCAGCTGTAGTTCGCGTCTCTTCACCCGCACAACAAGCGTCGTCGTCGTCCCCCCCCCCCCCCGAGCAGTGTTATCGGTAAATCTTCCCCCTAACCGCAGCATGGCCCTATCCTCCCAAAGGAAATGAAAAATAATATATTTTAAAAAAGAAAACACATACTTGAATAGTGCCCAAACTGTTTAGGACAAGAAAGCAGGTTTACCTCTTTTTAAACGTCCTTTGGTATCCGGTCACCAACCGGCACTACTAAGGTTATGCTGGCTAAGCCGACCCGGGTCCCTGTACTATCTGACAGCCTGGGGAAGTGCGAGGAGAAACCCCAGTTTTTAAGCTGTACCCTCCGCCCAATCAGGACGCCACCAGAATTGGGGTAGAAAAGAAACAAAAGCCACGCCAGCAAGGAAATCTAAGTGATTTGGTAAAAACCAAAACTATTGAAATTTATCGGAGAGTTAGAATGAGGCTTAGAGAAACCAGTGTGGATTTTAGCCGCGATGCCACTGTTATGTGACACCAAGTTGCCCAGGATGCGTGACAAGGACGCCATGGGAGGGATCAAATCATTTATTGAGTCAAGAACATGAATAAATACATGGACATCGTCAACTAATCTAAAAATATTCTTAAAATAATTATGCCTACTGATTATATATTTAAAATAACTGTGTAAAAAATAGGATAACTTAAAATAATTAAGTAAGATTTGATATGTAACTTTGTGACTTTTTTTTTATTGCCTTTATAAATTTTACATACATAGCATTGTCACTTAACAATAACATAGTAAAGATAATACAATATATGTAATTTAAAAATAATAATTAAGCCTTGCCCACCATATTTATAATAACTTATTATATTCATAAATGCAATAAGGCATATTTGATTAATTTTAAGAATTTCTACTTTAAAAATTGTCTTTCAAATGTTACTACATTGAAAACTAAATTATTATAATTTAAATGAAATTAAGTATTAATTTCTAAACTACAAAAAGCTATAATACAATAACTTTTACTACAACCAATTTTTAGTTTATTTTTAAATTCATTCCCTTCCAGATACTTAATTTCATCGGAAAGTTTATTGAAATATTTTGCACTCATTATAAAAGGACTTTTTGAAGTCAGTTGTAATTCTTCTTCTAACACTAACAAAGTTATTTCTGTTCGAGTATTATGTTTATGAATATCAGAATTTTTTAATGTGAAATTAGAAATATATATAAAGTCCAAATATAGTAAGCATATTATAGGTTGAAAACAAATTTTGACAAGATGTGTTATAGTCTACTTTAGCAATAATTCTTAATACCTTCTTTTGAAGTTTAAAAACTTATTTTAAGCAATTATTATAAGTGCTGCCCCACAACAATAAATCATAAGAAATAAAAGGAAGGAATACACCAAAATAAACCATTCTCAATGCACCTGAATCCAAATAATAAGAAAAAGAAATAATCAAATTTACTATAATAAAAATATAAAAAAGTAAATATAAATAAATTGAAATATTTAGAACAAGAATTAAACCTGATTTATTTGTAAGAATGTACAAAAAGTATTTTGTTTACTATGTAAATGGAAGTCAATAGAAATAGAGCATCATAAATAATTTTCTAACCAAGGGTAAAGTATGCTTAATTTTAAAGAAAACAAAAAACAAACAAAGAAAAAACTATTATTCCAAAACATAATTAAGATTTCAAGATAAAAAGAACAGTTCATGTTTACTTCAAATCTTCCAGTCTGATAGCGGTGTGGATAGTTTTGCCGTTACCCTCACCAGTCACCCACTTCACCCGGCCATCATCAGTCCATGTGCAGCGCAGTCCATGCTTTTTTACGGTGGCCTGGAACACTTCCTGTTGTAAATATGTAAGATCTTCTCTTATGGTGAAACCAGAATTCTTTAATTTATTTTTATTTTGAAAAAAGGCAGCGACGGTCCCGATACATAGTGTTTTGAGAAAATGAATTATGAGTATTATTTTTTTTGTAACGAATAGTTGGCCTTAGTTTGTAACAAAATATTAACATTCACTTATACACATTTATCACATGCATTCGAATATATATTCACTCATATCTTAATATTATTGATGTCTTAAAAATTAAAAATTAAATTATTTTCATTTGTGTGAATCAAATAGTATCTTTGAAAATCAGATTTAGTGTTAATAATAACTAGAACAAGAAAAGCCATGAAGCCAAAATAAATTATCTGATTAACTGTTTCAAGTCACATTGGACAATTAAGTAATCAATAAGTAATCATAAGTGTCTCATACCTCCAAAAGTCATTACAAATTTAGTAATGCTATAATTTATTTTGATTTTTATGAATATTATAATTTTAAACTACAAGATTAATAAATTTATCTGTAACTTAATTTTGTAAATATTGATTCAGTTGATAAGACAGTCCTTTGTGATTGTGTAATTGACTTTGTATCTTGAAAATGTATCTCACTGTTTCTTAAACTCTCCATTTTATCTAGTAGGTAAGCATTTTGATTGCATTCTAATTGCAACAGTTTGACATTGTCGAAAAATGGAATACGCAATGTATTCCAATTCATCAACGTGTCAAAATCTTCACTGCATGCCTCATTAGCTTTTGAAAGTAAGTGGATATACTCTGCCAAAATGCTCTGCCCTTGACTTATGCCAATAAGGTAACCTGACGCTTCTGTTTCGTGTTTCTTATTTAAATATATATAACAGTGATAAGCTTCAGTAGCATGATATTGTGCATCCTCTGGTTTGTTTTCATACAAGTAATAAAATATTGCAAGCTTATGGTGTGCTAGTGCTACCATTTCTAAAAGATTGTTATCTTCAGCTGTTTTCAGAAGGGTCTGCAGATCTTCACCCTCCAAATCATGCTCCTCTGTAAGATTATGATACTTAGCTGATAATATATATCCTTCACAAAGTCCTGAAATGTTACTCTGCTCTGTGCAAAGCTTTAAGTAATTTTCTAAGTGGACTGGAATTTTATCCTTTTGTTTCGTTTTAATATAAATCTCAATGAGTTTGAGAAGAGCTTCTGATTCTTGAAAAGCAATACTCTGCTCTGTGCACAGCTTTAAGTAGTTTTCTAAGTGGTCTGGAATTTCATCTATTTGTTTGGTTGCAATAAAAGTCTCAACAAGATGCAGAAGAGTTTCTGATTCAGCTACTTTGTCCTTAACAATTTTAGTCCAGTGCAATGATTGCTTAATCAACTCTATTGCACTTTCAGTATTAGAATCTCTTTCCTCATAAGCCATAGCTAGAAGTATTCTGTGAAGTAGAATACACGAGTCTAAGTAAAGAAAGTCTTTTATCTGACCTGTAAGCACAACAGCATTGTAAGGTTTCCCTTCTGATAGTTTCATTGACTCTTCTATATGGTGTTTAGCACGATCAGTTTCACTTAAAATGTCCAATAAAAATTCAGCAAATAAGTATTTTATAGTAGCTGCTAACTCTCTTTCAAGTTCAGTTGGTGATTCAAGTGAATCAGTAATATGGACACATTGCTCATAAAGTTCTTCTGACAACCAGCACCATGAACCACCATCCATGTTGGTAAAAACCACTGCTAAATCCCAGATAGAGCTCAATTCATCAAATTTATTACCCTCTTTATTGGCTTTTTCTGCTATTGACAATCCATCGCTCAGTAAACGTAGTACAGGTTCGTTTAACTTAAACTGCGGCCTCTTTCTCACGAAGTGATCTTCTTCTGTTATTTTATGCCAATCATCATCAAGATCTATTAAATCCTGAATAAATTGAGAGGTACCAATAAAACCATTATCATGTAATTTTAAAAGTAGACTTTCATGAAATGGAAGTCTGAAATCTCTAATTTCATCATGAGTTAATAGAGGAACACCTGATTTGACAGTTGTTCGAATATCTTCAATTTCCCGTGAAATTTTGGAGCGTCTTGATTCTTTAAATGATGGAAAACTATTCACTTCCGAACAATTTGCTTGTAAAGTAGGCTCTGGCCCTCTTCTATGTAGGTAGTCACATTTTGGATCAGACCAGTCATTAAAATTAGTTTTATTTTTAATGTGGTCATGAATCGTTCGTAATCTTCCTTTCATAATTTTTTAAGACCTACCTAATTGTTTAGTGTCATTAAAGTAAATAAAGTAAACTAGCCTTGACTATAGATATTTTGAACATATGATAATGATATTATATCTTTAGTTATTGAATTGATATTTCAATTGTTTTCAGAGAAATTAATAAATAATAAATGTTTCAAAATAAATATATATTAGATATCTCAATACAGTAATAATAATCTGATTAATAAAGTTAAAGAAGTGATTATTATCCATTTTTTATATGAGGTTTTATAGCTTCATATAAAAATTTTTTTAATTTTCTTATGTGCATGTGTGTTGGTTAATTAGTCAATATACATATTGACACCCATTCAAGCCAGCAAACAACAGTGGATTTGTGTACAGCTGATTTATGATGCATTAGGCCTTTGGCAAACCCCTTTACCTTAATTTCTTAAACTGTTAGTTAGGGCATATCTTGTCTATTAAAGTCAGAGTACTTGGTTCTTTTTTCTTTGAAAGTTATAGTTTTCTGAATGGTTTTGTTATTAAAATTATAAAATGTCTAACGTTACTTGTAGAGTTATTTTAGCATAGCCAAGAGAGTTGCTGATAAAGTAAAAGGCTCAGCCAATGTTTATTTAAACAGGGGCGTTCATCCGAAAAATTTGGCATGACCACAACTAGCTGTTGTTACTCATCAGATTTTTATGCTGACAACAGTATTTGTGCCTATTATTTATAAAATACAAGTAAACGTAACACCATACAAATTTATCACTATTTATATTGCAGTGGATATGTATACAGAATTTAGGCAATCAATTATAAGCTTTAGCTCTTAGTGAAAATATAATTGATCATGTCAAATTAAACTAAATCTAAATTTTGTGTATCATAAAATATTGATCTTCTAGAACTTATAATAGTAAATATAATGAAATTAATTACATGGTCAGCTAATAACAATATTTAACTTACCAAATGATGGAAGTGTTATAGTCCAAACAAGTTTATAGTATTAGACCCCATCTATTACTATCATACATGTCATTCCTTAAGTTAATTACATGGTCAGCTAATAACAATATTTAACTTACCAAATGATGGAAGTGTTATAGTCCAAACAAGTTTATAGTATTAGACCCCATCTATTACTATCATACATGTCATTCCTTAAGTTAATTACATGGTCAGCTAATAACAATATTTAACTTACCAAATGATGGAAGTGTTATAGTCCAAACAAGTTTATAGTATTAGACCCCATCTATTACTATCATACATGTCATTCCTTAAGTTAATTACATGGTCAGCTAATAACAATATTTAACTTACCAAATAATGGAAGTGTTATAGTCCAAACAAGTTTATAGTATTAGACCCCATCTATTACTATCATACATGTCATTCCTTAAGTTAAGGTGGAATAAACCTTCCTGGAAAATGCCTTTATTTATGTGGCGAAGTTAAAACTCCTCTCTACCACTTAACAACTTCCTCTTAAGAAATAGACTACAGTGAGTCACTTTTGCCCAGATGTGGGAAGATGCAACTACAGGAAACCTAAGTGGGAAATTACAAATTATCAGACATTTAGTAGTGGAGCTAGAACTCAAACTATTGATCACATAGCTAATGACTGCCCACTGTGCTCTTTTCAGCAATGATTGCCTGGTCTGAATTCAACTTAGGAAGGAGGTATTTGAATTGAATTGAGGTTACAAAAATTGAACTTACCAGTCAATCTTAGTTAGGTATTTGTTTTCTAACTAAGACAACAGTAGGATAATTTGTACTATAGATGTTGTATCTGAATTTTTAATCTTAGTTTCAACTCTGTTTTCCCCCTGCTTGTTTAGTGGCTGGCAAGAAAAAAATACCAAAAGCTGTTCAATATAAATTGAAGTTTTTACAAAAAAAGGTACAAATTCTGTTTGGTATGGTTGTTTTGTTTAATCTTAAACTTAAGATGTACCTTGGCACTAAATGTTAGTTAAATGTTAAGAGTTATTGGTATTTAACTCTTTTTTGGTGTAAGGAAAAGTGTTATACAAGGAAAAGTTCATTTCATTAAAGTTCAGTTTTATTTAGTAAAATTTCAGATTGTATTATTCTGATCAAAAATTTCTCTATCTGATCCCTATCCCTGTGCTTTTAAGGAAACAATTGATAAGATCAAGGCTATTCAATTCTTGGCTTGTTTTAATGGATGAAAACTACTGAATAGAGGAAATACATACATTTAATACTGAGTAAGAAAAGAGTCATTATACAAAATGAGATCTCCATGGTAAAATCAATACAACATCAAATAGTCTTCACATGATAAATCAATATCAAGACTATTTCTGTATTGTTTTGTACTTGGTAAAAATTATTGCTAAAAGATTTGTCTTACCAAACTGCGACTAAGATATTTTAATCAGCTGGAAAAGATAATATTTATGATTTATCCATTTTTAACCTTTTATAATATTTTAGAATTTACATATCAATAAAAACAATAACTTTTTTGTCAATATGCAAGTTTGACTCACAAATACTAATACTGTATTTTGTTTATTTAAGTTTTGTTCTAACAATGTATTTGTTTGAAGGTAAGAAATTCAACAATGCCAGTTCAGCTCTAGATAAATATATTGAAGATTGGGAGTACAACAATGGACATATTAGCATCCCCAACTTTAATTCCCGAAACAACCATGAGATCAAGAAAGCAGTATGCACGATTTGGAGGAGCATGGATGTACACTTATATTCCAAAATGAATAAAGGTAATATTGCTGAGATGCTTAGAAAAAATTAGATAACACCTAATCATAGTTTCATACATTTAGTATAACCTATTTAATGTCAAAATTATAACTAAAAATTAATTGGGAAGACAAATGTTTAAGCCCAGTGCCAGATTTAGGGTACTTGCGGCCCTAGGCCAAGTTAGTTAGTGGATTCTCTTGTCAAAGTCATATTGATTGCTTTTGAGAATAGAATGTCAACCTCTCTCTTACTGTGTGATCTCTCTCGTGCTTTCGACACGGTACAGCATAACATTCTTATCATGAAACTTAAACTGTATCTGGGAGATGACGAACTCAAGATGATTAGCTCCTATCTTGCTCATAGACAGCAGATTGTTAGCTGGAATGGGATCTTGTCTAAGTCTCGGGCCGTGGAACATGGGGTTCCCCAGGGCTCAGTGTTGGGCTCCCTGTTGTTTATTATCGATATAAACGACTTGTACTTTGATGTATCGGATACAGTTAAAATGTTTGCTGATGATTCTACACTTTATTCCTGTGGACCTGATCCTTTTTGTTCTCAATCAGCCAGAGCTTCGCCAGAGAAAGAAGACATGTTGGAATGCCTGTTAGCTTACCTTTCGTCCAGTGATAGTCCTGATGACAGCTCACTACACTTACAGGTGAATACAGGGTATGGTGCAACTCATCAAAAAATGTCAAGAAACCCTCAGACATTTTAGAAGTAATGGAAGCATGCAACAAGTCTTTTCTCCCACATATTTACCAGCTCCTTCAGCTTTTTGCAACATTCCCAGTTACCACTTGTAGTGTACAAAGGACATTTTCTACAATGAAACGAATAAAATAATTTATTCGTAATAGAACAAGCAACGAGCGTTTGAGTTCACTTGCTGTACTTTCCTGTCACCCACAGTTGCACCCTGACGCGGAAGCAGTTTTGGACGTGATGGCAAAGAAGCAGAAAAGACGATTACTTTTATAAAACATTAAAACTTCCAGACAGACTTTGCTTTGTGTGTCTATGTATTATTTGTCTATGTAATAAGATCATTGTTCACTGCCAGATGGCCATGTACGACACGTGAAAATAAAGAGTTAAGAATGAAGAGGGGCCCAAAATTAGGGTACCATATTTTAGTGCTGTAAATGACCAAAACATGAGTTTTTAATTCATAAAAACCAAAAATTTCCCCCCCCCCCCCCCCCCCCGAAGTGTAATCCTGGCTACGTGCCTGTTTTCATGTAATACAGAATCAATTAGAATTAGTTTTTTAAAATTTTAAACTTTCCCTCTTTAAGTTTTTTTAATTTACGTTTATACGCTCCACTAGTTGTATGAATATTTTTATCGTTCATTGTCAGAGAAAAAAGTTTTACCTGTCAAATATTAGTTCACTGAGTCCACAGTTAATCGCAATCTGTAAACTAAACTGTCATCATTCAGAAATCGTATAAAACATGAGAACAAATTACTAGCAAGAAGTAGTGCACTTTCCACTTCCAAAACTATACTGATACTGACATTCAACTCAAAATAATGTAAACAAAATATAAGAATAACAGTGGAGACGGTGGGAGGGGGCCACATCCTTCATCCCGGCGCTATGGGAAAGGAAGTGACTCACCGTCACACGGGCTAGTGCAAGACTAGTAATGACCATGGTGCAGGGTCCACCTGAATTCTATAGCCTTCTATATCCTGACAAGCGTTAATATTTATTTTTACATGTACATTGATTATTTTAATTAAATTGTATTGTTTGTTAAAAAAAATGATGTATTCAAAATACAAGCGGTAATTATTAATTTTATAAAATTCAGTTTTTGTTCTAACAAGTTTTTTTGTATAAAACGCTGCGGCCCTAAGCCATTGCCTAATGGTAAATCCCAATAACAAACTTCATAATGTACAATATATTGTGCATTTCTTACCTTTATTGATGAAACTTACAGCTCAATTTGAAGACCGCTGGACACAATGTACTGCAATGTCACTGGGACGCTAGGATATTGTCTGTTGGATTATACGTTGTAAGCAGCTATTATTACTTTCCCATGATATATCTATAATAGGTAATAGATATATCATCACCTCTACAGGGTGTCTCAAAACTCTCGCCATAAACTTTAAAATATTGTTATATATATCAAAAGGAGCCAAAAACTTAATATAAGTAATGGTCTATCTCTTTTTGTTTACTGTCTTTCTGACTGTATGTGTTTTTTATTTTAATACTCAATATACTGTATATTTTCCAAAATACTCAAGCAAACGCTACCAAACTTAAGTAGACCTTTAATTATAATTAGCTTTATTAATGAAAAAAGTTTGATCAAGTTTCCTCAATAATTTTTCGAAATGGCGGCAATTTAAAATATATAAATTAGAATAACTCAAAAAGTATTAATTTTATAAAAAGTTACAAAAGAGACTTTTTTTAGACAATTTAAAAATATGTATGGTTTATTAATTTTGTATACTGAATAACTTATAACTGAATTAGACAGACCGTACACAGCCTGATTTTTTTCAGACTGAGCCAACAGCTGAGTAATGGATCAAATTTGATTTAAATAAATTTAGAGATTAACGCATTTCAAATAATTTGTTTGTTGTTATTTGATCCATTGTTGATCTGATAACTCAATCTGGAGAAACTCAAAAATGCAATAATTGCATTTATTCAATTATTTGTTATTCAATATAAAAATGTAATATACCATTGCATTTCTTTTTAATTTTCTAAAAAATCAATTTTTTGTAATTTTTTAATAAAATTAACATTTTTTTTGGTTATTCTAATTTAAATACTTTAAATGGCCACCATTTTCAAATTTACTAGGCAAACTTAAGCAAAATTAATAATGCTAATTATAATAAAGGGTCTACTTAAGTCTGGTAGCATTTGCTTGAGTATTTTGAAAAATATGATTATTTAAATAATTACTTACATTTAGATTTTGGCTCCTTTTGGTTCATGAAACAATATAGTACAATAAACCAGGTAAAAAATTGTAAGAAAGTTCCGATTAAATAGGAAGTAGATAAATCGATCTGAAACCTTTTGCAACTTGTTAAGGAAGGTCTCAACTTTAGAAATATACCAATTTTAAAGTTTGGAAATGGTTATATTGCAAACAACACGTAAACAAAATTAGTAAATAATTGGAATAAATAAAAAAAATACATTACATATTTTAATGAAAATTAGTACCTAGGGGTTTTTTTTTTTTTTAAGTTGCATATTATGATTTTAACATACAAAATATTGTAAAACAAAATGGCAGATGGGAAAATATGCGTTTCCGCCAATATCACGATTGTTACAAATAAAAGGTATAAAAAATATGTATACATCCTGTTAATAGCCTTTTCTTCATAAAATGAGTTAATTAACCCATTTTGAATGTTATTTTTTAATATTTTGTCACCCATATGAAGGTGCCCACTCACACCCCAACTTCCATGCGGGCAGGCAAAGTGGTATATTTCAAGGAACTTCATCTCCCTTGATATAATATAGCCAATTTCAAATGATTTCAGTAGCTGTCTATTTAATCATTCCTATTTTACCTGATTTTCTGTATTAATATCCCAAAGTTTATAGCAAGAGTTTTGAAACACCCTGTCGAAATGCCTTTCAAGAGACAGTCAATATGCCCAACATACAACTCGCTGCACGTTCTACTGGACCTGGCGTAACATTATGATTCGTTGTTAACTTGCATTACTTATGTATGAATTATTCTTTTATAACCCTTATCAAGATGTCCGGGTATGTGGATGGTTTTTGTTAACCTCGCTGAACCTTCATTGTATCTTATCACAGAGCAAACTGGATTCATTTTTAGTTTCCTTAGGGAGATTTCATCTATGATTAGCCTATATCACCAAGAATTAATCTTATTTTTCCTTATTATAATATAGACATAAGCTGATGACATTTTTCTTGATTCCTGCTCCATTGGTCTTTGGGAGAAATATTGGATATCTTCATCAAATAACTTATTAAACCCATTTTCAGATGGACCTCAAAGGATGTTTAGGCAGATCTCTGTTGTAAGGCAGGTTTGCAGATTTGAATTAATTAAATGAAAATTCACAGGTACATGCTTACATAACAGTTCTAGAATCAAGTTCAGCATCTTGCCATTATATATAGATTTACACATTCAACAACAAGTGCACCATATTCTACAACAGGACCTTCCAAATTCATCTGAAGTACAATTCTTGTTATAATTGATAACTTTTTTTTTCCATATGGCTTGCCAATCTTCTCCACTGATAGTATGCTGTTTGGAAACCTAGATACTTTTAAGTTTTCTAATTATTGACTACCTCTTTAAGATGTTAACTATAACAGCAGTCTTCTTTTGGGTCAGTTACAAATATGTTCCCTTCTTTCCTAAAATAATCAGTTATATTGTTATATATCAGTTTATTGGGTATTTTGCCGTGACAATTTGCAGTACCCGTATCAGCTCATCTCGGTTAGAAAATCTTTAATAATTTACATTCCAAGTTTATCCTCCCAGAGTTGTTCTCTTATTTGATAGGGATAAATAAGGACTTTCTATTTTTTGTTTTCTGAAGTATGACCTTGAGAGTTTTTCTTCTTTCCAGCAATTCCTGGAGGTTTGTAAGACTCCTTTCTAGGCAATAGCTGATTTTTTCATCAAATTATGTTTTCTGTGATTAGTCATAGAATTCTGCATTCTATGATTAGTCATACATGATTTAGTTTGCTAGTGGAAAGTGCTTGGATTTATGGCTTTAGTTCATTTAATTTTTGGCATATTTTTTATAGTTACTTTTTTTTCATTTGGTGTAGTCTGCCTCTTGCTAAATGAGATAGTAAAAATGCTACAACTAGGTACTCTGTGTTGCCAGAAAAGCACTGCTATTGATACAGAATATCCCCAGTGTCGTTCAGTTTAACCCTTCTTTATATTATTACTTACAAGGAGACATCTTATGTATCTCTTTGCTTATAAAATCAATGGTGAAACCCTACACCTTAGCTTTGGCAAGACAGTTTAAAGTCAAGACCAATACCAATGATTAGATGCAATTTAAAATAAACAGTACAGTTTATAAAATAAATCAACACTATGGGTTGATTGGAATGAAAGTGGTCATCTAAACTACTGAAAACCCAGTCAGCTGCCAGATGACTTATAGGAACTAGAGAAAGTTTCATAGAGAGGACTATTTGTTGGCTGGTGGCCAGGGTTCAGAGATTGTCCTGGAGTATCATGTGATTCGTATTCCAAGCTGTAGGTCCCTTAGATGTTCTGACTAGTAGGACATTATTAAATGACCGTAATAATCAGTTTATGACTGCAATATTTATAGAAACAAAGATTACTCTTGTTAAACTAAACTCATTACACTCACTATCCTATCTATCCCACTCAGCATCCTTTGCAATTCATCTTTAGTCTAAAATTACTCTACACTTGTACCCCAAGTGATCATTTGATAAGGAATTGGTTTTAGTCCTCAACTCCAGCTGATGCACACGCTAATACTTACTTTATGTGACTAGTGTAAATTAGGTTCAGACCAACTAGCTAAGAATTAGTATATGCAATTCTAAAAATTGTTCCACAAGGCCATCAGTAAAGCTAATGCAGATGTATCGAACAATTATTTGATAAATACACAAATTGACACAGTAAACAGCATGCCAAATAATATGAACTATTTAAATTGTTAGAGTAATTTTCTCGTCCTGAAATATGTGGGAATGGCTTCAGATAGAAATTAATCGACTGACAAATTGTTGAGGTTGTAGTAGATGAACAAATCTTGAAGTGAAAATATATTTGGTTTATCTAATTATGTTATCAAGAGCATAATATATGTAATATTAGTTTCACTTTTCTTTTTTTTTTAAGGAGAGGCCAACCTCCTTCTTAACCTTACTCTGCCCATTCCTCATAGACTATTGATCTGTGCGAGGAACTTAATCAGACAGAGTAAGTGGGCAAATCAGTACAGTAGAAGGTGAATATTACTGATAAATCTTCCGGTCTAGGCCGGATTCGAACCAGCGCTATCTCCAACCCAAGCTCAAAGTCCTGACGCCTAAGCCTGAGACCACTCGGCCACCGGCTTACTTTTCTTTTTAACCCCATTTTTTTTAAAGGCAATTTTCCTCCATGTCTAAATTTGCCAAAATGACCCTCATGTTTTAGAAATCAGACAGATATAATCCTGAGAACTATTGTTTGATTGCAATTGTTCTTGTACTAAGTAAGGTAATTGCATCCTGCAATTTGAAGCAACTGTATGATTATTTTGTATCTAGGAATTTACTTTATTCCCTTCAGTTTGATGTTAGACCTACTATTATGGCCGTTGAGACTATTTTTGAGATTTTTCTTAGAGGTTTTGAAAAAAAACTTGTTACTGGCAGTAGTTTGATTGATTTGAGTAGTGATTGATTCATTGCTGTGTATTAAGAATTTTATGTTATTAGAAATAAGGAATTGCAGCTAGATGAAAGTTACCATTAACAACCTTCTTTACAAGTTCGTTGTATGATATTTCTGTGCTGCTTGCAAGGTGTACATTTCTCCAGCTAAGATAGTTTTGAGGTGATGTAGATTGTTCGTGTGATAGTGAATGTTATTAGTACACCTGTTTATAAATACTTGACACCTGGCAGTATACATACTTGGACTTTATGGTCAGATATACCAGAGTTTATAACTTCTACTTTTAGGTTTTGGCTGTTTAAGTTAGTGCAGACACAGTCTATTGATATAGAGGATGTTTTAGTTATTCTGGTTGGAGGGACCTTTAGTGTCTTTTTCTACTTTCTTTGCCATCAGTGAGATGTTTGGACAGTAAGGGTACAGCAACATTAGCCGACTTGGTCGCATGCAACTAGAGCAAAATTTTTGTTGTGGGTTTGATCGCATGGGGTTGGCCACACTAGACGATTTGGTCACAGTTGTCATGATGACTTCTTTGAGTGAGGAAGATGTATTCTTATCAATAGCTAATTGGTCGGTAGCGTAGTTGGTTCAATCCCAGCTTCATGTGCTAAAGGTTCTCAGTTCGATCCCAATCAGAGTCATAATACATTTTGAGAAGGATCAGCTGATATTCACCGGCTGTTCATTTGTCATTGGGCTATTAATTAATGACACTTTCTAAGGAATGGTCGGCCTTAGTTTGTAACAATGACTACATTCGCTCATCTACACTCATCACACTCATTCGAAATCCATATTCGCCCATATCTTGACGATCGGCGTCTTATGAATAAATAAAAAAATAAATAAATAAAATAGCTGTGAGATCTTACCCTGAGAAGAATAAGAAGGGTAGATTTGCAGTGCTTCTTATAAACTCTGTTTGTTTAACTCAATGCCAGTTCCATATTCTTATGGCATTTCTTAGGAATGATAACAAAACGTTTTTCGCTTATTTTAGAATGGGTGTTACTTCGTTTGACGAACTTTTGTTATTAGTTCAAGAACAAATAACAATTATGCATTAAATTAAAAGAAGTTTAAATTATGCATTAGTGCAGAAGAGCGTTTGGCAGTTACATATGGGTAAGCCCAATATTCATGTTGAATAATTAAATTAAAAATATCAACCACTTCAGCATAATAATTTGTAAATTTGGTTCTTAAAAAACTAAAATTCATAGATTAAAAATTAAAGACTGTTTAAATAATAAATCATATTAATTCAAATATATTTCAAGAAGATAAAAAAACATTTTTTGTTTTATTATTTATTGATCTATTATAAACAAGCACAAATTGAGAACCAAATTGAATCAGTTACATTAAGTGAATGTTCACTAAGGGGCTGGGGAGGGGGAAACTGGTTGCATGTGAACAAGTCAGCTGATGTGGCTGTACCCTAAAGTTTAACTTCATATCAAACATATGCTACACTCAGTGGCACTGAGATTGTATGTCTTGTTAAGGACAACAGCAGTTTGTATAGACCAAGAACGTGAAGGATTCGGAAGGACACCCACCTCCCCATCCCTCAGTGGAATTGATAGAAGGTGGCAGCTTCTAGTTGCCTCTCTTCACATCCTTTTGTTACTACAATAGGAGTTGTGGATATTTGATATTCATAGTATGCTTTTCTTGCTTAATTTCATTAAAACTTGACAGGTTTTCTGAAATTGCTACTTTGCATTATTTAAGATTTTTAGAAACCGTACACCGAACCTACCAATATGCTCACCTAATGAACATGGCCACTAGAGACCTGCCCACCCACCTTACAGACCCTTTGGAACACACCCGCTCACCCTACTGACAAATCCACCTAGGACTCACCCTACTACAGTAACAAGACTCCATGGGATCTACCCAACCACTCTACTGACACAATCCCTTGGGACCCACCCTTTAACTCTACTGACAAGACACCCTGGTACCCACTCACCCACTTTACTGACAAGAAACCCTGGGACCCACCCTACTGACTCGACCCCCTGGGACAGCATCTGTGAGTTCTTTGGACAGTCTTTTCAAACATTTACTACACTCAATGGCACTGAAATTGTAAATCTTGCTAAGGACAACAGAAGTTTGTCCTTTATATGCAGGCAAATGTTTACCTTTTAAGTGATGATGAGACTTGAAACTCTCATAAAAAAGATATAACAATTGTTTAGCAGAACAACATCGCTATTTTTTCTTTTTTTCTTTTTTTTTTTTTTTAATACAATTTAGAGTTTGTAAAGTAAGACATACACAATGCACATATTTTTAAATTTAAGCTATTTTATTATATATTAGCATTAATTATAATCTTTTTTCATTGATACAGATGGTGATTTTGATAAACTGACTATACCACAAACAAAATTCTTTGCATAGACAACTTTGCATACAGTTTATCTCCAGCTTTTTATTGTGGAATGAAGTGAAGGATGAAGAAAATAAATGTTGGCATTGAAAGGGAGACTTACATTATTCTTAAAATCAAAGAAAGTGTATTTAAAAGAAAGAAATAAATGTTCTCTATGTATATTTAAGTAATTAAAAAAATAAAATATACAATTTATATTTATCATAATTTTTTTTAAAACTACTATAAAATTTAACCAAATAAATGTTATTAATTTGTACCATTTCTATGAACATTGGTAACAGCTGAAAGTAACCTAACAAATATGGGAAACACTGCTGATTTAACATAATCTTCAAGCGAGCCTGAAATTTCTGACGTGAGGTTAGTTGTCTGTGACCATTCTTATATTTTGATGTTGACAAGACTGCGTTTAGTCAGTTTTGTTAGGCAAAAAATACACTCGTTATTAGCACTGTTCAAACCTTTCAAACTACAGTATTTTTCTTTAATGTAGCTTTTTAGTTGAATATTTTTTCAAAGTTTTTGTTCATTCAAATTTTTGTATTCAATACTCAATAATAACATTTTGTCTGCAGTAGCAAACATACTGATGGAAATTTAGTGATTATCAACTTGTCATGTTGCTTGTAAGTTGTGGGAGAAGATTATGTCATAATATATGTCAGTCACAAATAACAGTGCATTAGGTATGTTATTGCCGAATTACCAGCAGGGACTCTTTTTCACTCCATGTTATCTGACTATTTTTTACAGTCAGTGTTACAGTATGGAATAATTGCATTGGGAGGAGCATATTCTTCATATCTTCAACCTTTATTAATAATGCAGAGGACAATTTTAAAAGCAGCTTTGAAAAAACCAATTACATATCTGTCAGATGATCTCTTTGAAACATTTAAAGTTTTAGATGTCAAACAATTGTTAATTAAAGTTATGCTTTTGTTTCAAACATAGCCACAGTTTTTATGAACCCATTCATCACCCTTACGCCACCAGGCACCAAGTGAATATAGGTATAAATACACCTTGTATAACAAAATCAATCAATATGACAAATGCAATGTACTTGGCTCATAGTTTGTTTTATAATCTTCCGCAAGAGATGAAAGCGATAGATTTTGATCGTAAAACATATTTTAAGAAAAAATTACATTATGGTTACTAGGGTTGGGTAGGGATACTTCCAATGTCTTGTTACGATCAGAGTACCTCACATGACGGTCAGCGTTACTGGTTTTGGACATGTTCTAAGCGGTTGAAATGATTGACAGAGACATTGATTGAGTAAGTAAGGTTAGCAAGCGTGTAGGATATGTGTAAAATATTTATTGGTGAGTATGCGTGAGTGAGTGTGAGCGAGTCAGTATTGAGAGGTTGAACGTGAGTATGAGTGTGTAATGAGAGTGTCATCATTTGAGTGGTTTGAATGTGAATGTGCAATGTAAGTGTCCATCTATCAAGTGGTTTGAAAGTGAGTGTGCAATGAGAGTGTCATCTTTCTAGTGGTTTGAACGTAAGTATGCAATGAGAGTGTAATATTTTGAGTTGTTTGAACGTGAGTATGCAATGAAAGTGTCATCTTTTGAGTGTTTGAATGTTAGTGTGAGTGAGCAATGTAAGTGTCATCTTTCGAGTGTTTGAAAATTGTTGAATCTTGTGAGTGTGCATTGTTAGTGTCTTCTTCTGATGTGGTTTGAACGTGAGTGTGCAATGTAGTGTTATCTTTTGTGTTTTTGAACATGAGTGTGAGTGTGCAGTAATAGTGACATTTCTTCAACTCCTTAACTCTGTTTTACTTTTAGTTTATGATAGTTTCCATTATTATATGTAATTTTATATGTCTTCACAATGTTTTTTTTAGTTTCATATTGTTTTTTTAGTTCATGTTATAAAATGTTTTAGTACTAAGTATTTAGCATTTATTAATAATTAATTAATAATTAATTTACTGAATTAACTCATCCATCACCCACAGGCAGTAGCCCATGGTCGTGGCTTTATCATAATGTTTGTAAATGTTTATTTGTATTTTTTTTTTGAGACAAATAAAAATTATTATTATTTTCCTAACTCTTATTCCAGCAGTCCTTTGTAACATTCAATAATGTAAAATTTCCTTAATTTATGGTTGTAACAAGATAGCAAGAACTTAAAAATACATTTTATAAAAAAATTATAGGATTTCTTGCATTCTTGCGCTGTTAAAAAAATAACAGCAACTCAGTGTTTTCAAAATCTAATTTCACCAACTTACTTTAATTGATTTACAACAGAACTCATATTTTAAAATTACTGTTACTCATAACAAGTGTTACTGAAACTAAATGACCTATATTTATTTCCCCAAAATACTAAACATTTGTTTCAAAATTTATAAATCCTATTTTTTTGTATCTATACCTTTAAGCGTATCTATTAATAATAGCCAACCAATTTATGCATGGTTGCCATTTGTAAAAATAATATTTTTAAGTTAAACCTTATGTGTCTCAGGTTAAAGTTAGACTAAAAGAAACTAATACAATTTTGTTATAACAATAATTCCATCAACCTTATCCAAAGAAATATGATTTCTTATAGATATGATATTTAATTACTATAGTTAAATTAAATTGTTAAAAATTATGTTGTGTCACTTTACCATTCACAAAAAATGGTGACTAAATCTTACAACATAATTGTCACTCATTATGACTCCATTTATGCAATTTTACTAAACCGAACCGTCCTTAAAATAATTTAGGTTTTCTAACCTCACAAGTAAGATGGTTCTTGTGTAGAATATCTTTGATTGATGGTTTATGGCCCTGAAGGAATTGCTTTCTTTCTACTGATAGCATACCTAAAGAGTCTTCCAGATCACTAACATATTTAAATGATCTATGACAACTTTTATCCATAATAATAACTAAACTGACTCTCTTCCTCCACCTCTTCTTTTTATTAATGGAGCTCTAGTTTCTAATAAAAAGGATGAACACTGGTTAATTATAGCTAATTTTCATTCATAGATTGGAACCAACCGTTTGTTACTGATATAAACTTCAGAACATTCTTTCATAGCCATTTGTCTTTACGTATAAACTATGAAGTTCAAAAAGACTTATATGCTTATGTATGAAAGAAAACAATTGGTTATGAAAAAATATTCTAGGACTTATATTGTGTACAAAACAGGTGGTTCTTATCCCCAATGAAATTTTGACAAAGTTAATCAGTGTTCTTCATTTTCCTTAAAAAAATCAAGTCTATACAGAGGGTGTTTTGGAACTCTTTAGGCAAACTTTGGGATTTAGTTTTGGACATGAAAACAAACAATAAATGTCATATAACAGTATGGTATATCTTACCTTGTTAACCGTCTGTCCATATGTTTGTGATTTTATAAAAATGTAATAACTCAGGATCTATAAATCCCACAGATTAAAAATGTTGCATACTTAAGATTGATAGCACCTAAAGGTAAAACTATATTTGATATTTTTGTTCAACCGTTTGGAAATAGCTTAGGATAGGGAAATTAATGGATTTTCATTGTCAACTTTTAATTTTTAAAATGTAAGTTATTACCAAACGATTGAACAAAAATATTGAAAATAGTAGTACGTTTAGGTGCTATCAGTCTTACTAAATATGCAAAATTTGAAATCTGTGGCATTTATGGTCCCCGAGTTATAATTATTTAATAAAAATCCCAAACATACGGACAGAGGGTTAACGAAGCGAGATATACCATACTGTTATAAGACATTTTTGTTTGTTTTCATGTCCAAAACTAAACTCCAAAGTTTGGCTAAAGAGTTCCTAAACACCCTGTATAATTAAGGTTGTTAAGCACAAGATTTATAATATTAAATTTTTTATCTTTATATCAATAAGCAACATGGTGTAGATGGTACATCAAGTAAGACAAATCATTGTTGTAATTTTAAGGAAAAAGCTATAGGACCATTTCAATGTTGCATATTTTGTTAATACTTTATTTTTATTCTTCTAAAATGTTGTCTTAAAATGTACCATATCAAAAAAATGTATAATACTATGTTTACCTTCTTAGAATAAATTGAAGGACAAACATAGTAAGGGAATGAAGGGGGAGTGTTTGAATTATGTTGTTGGCAGGCCATCGTGTTGATTGATTTCAATTGGATCATCAGTTGTCAGCCATGAGAACTACTCTCAGAGCTTTGTAACTTGAGATAAATGTGTTTAGTTTTCTCATCATAAGTCAGATAGTTAATTCTGTTTTACTTTAATTCTGTTAGGATATTCATTCTTCTCAGTAATCTGGACTGAGTCAGTCTACAAAATCTTTTGGACTATTACTGATTCAGATAATGTGAGTACATTTTTTCATTACAGAGGTTCTCAACAAATTAGATATATTTAGGACTCACAAGGGATTTTTAGTTTTTGAAATCTGTTTATTAAAACCTAACTTAGTTTATTAAAGTCAAAGTATTCTTAGTTCATATTGTGAACTCTATTTGACATACCTTAGTCTTAATCAATTTAAAAAGCAAGTAATCTGACTTAAGTATTCTTACATTAACATCATCTACCCAGTCTGTTTGGGAGAAAACTAGTGATCAATGATAATTTAAAAAAATAAACTCCACTATTCCAATAATTCTAATTAAAAAAAAATTATTAGAATAGAGGAGTTAGTTAATATAAATTTTAATTTTCCAATAAGAAGAGCTTTCAAAAATGATAATGATCAATGGTTTAAATGATGGTGCAGTGCTGTAACTCAGCTACTTGGGAACAAATCCTCTTAATACCCACACAGCGCCCGCTCAATGGTTGCCATTGATCTGTACATTAGTAGATAAGTCCATGTTGAATGGTAGTCAATGTTCAGATGTTGTGTAAGGAGGAGAACTGAGTGTCAGACTTGTCAGTTAGCTGAAAATAAGACCAACAATACGTGGTTCGGATTCCACATAATGATGTTGGTCCCATAGTTGCCCTGGCTATTTGGCTATTAATAATATAGCCCTTTCTGAGCTAAGTCGAACTCAGATAGTAACAATGACTACACTCGTTAATCTATACTCATTTATCCTTCATATTCGCCCGTATCTCTATGATCCATGTCATAGAAATGAATAATAACAATGAATATTTTATAATTCAGGAATTTACATGTTCTATCAGATTCTGCAATTAGAAGTTCCTTGATGCCCAGCAACTAGCCCACTAGAAAATTAATATTTGCCTCTTTTTGAAGTTTACTATACCACAGTTAGGTAACCAGACTACCAAACTTCACCTAATCTCGTTGAATTAACTTTACAGCTACTGATGTGCAAATAACAGACAAAAAGTTATTTTCTACATGTTTCATTATTTCAGTAATCAGGAACTATTTTGCTATAATTAATGTACACCTAAATGTATAATTTGATGCAACCATGTATAATTTAAATATAATCTATGAATTAAGATTCTGGTGTTACTAAATAATACTGTAGTACAAGATCTAACCATTCATATCATTATTATTAATAGATACTCTTTTGAGAACATCATTTGGTTTTTAAATGAACAACAAACTGCGTTGTCTGTACTTCATTTCAATATCCTAGGACAATAAATACTACGTTTATTACTAAACACAATTTATATAGTCTGGGACAGTGTTTCCCAACTTGTGGTACGCGAGAGCATTTCTTATTGAATGCAGTTTTAAAATAACAAAAAGAATAAAAAGAAGTATTTTGTCAATGTGGGGAAGATCTGAGGTTTGTCTGAAAATGACATTAAATAATTTTGTATGGACGAAGATTTGATACAAACACTAGCATACCTTGGCAATATTTTTTTCCAGAATAAATTAATCATATTTAAAATATGGGCTCCACATGAGAAGTTTTTCTATGGGTGACAAAATTGAGTTATTCAACAAAATATTAGATCTCTTCATTAAACAAACAGAACAAAAGGAGCCTTTAAAACTCTTATCCTGTAACAAAATAATGATTTAACTGTTAGTGGTCTCCTAGATATCGTAAAACCTTAAAAAACTGTAGAGGTGAATTTTGAAAATTTTTACCCAAAATACGATCTACAAATAATGATTGGGTTGGTAATCCTTTTTCAAAGAAATATGTGCCATCCATTGTGGATTTATACAAAGAATGAACACCCTGCAGTTTTCAATCAAAGTTCTTAAAGTTTTAGATCAATTTATAATAACTTATTTGTGCGAGTGTGAATTTTCTGAGTTAGTTTATGTAAAATGTTTCAGGAATAGGCTACCTATAGAAAACTATTTGAGATTAAAGATAAGCTCAATTAACCATGACATAGAAATGTCATTAAAATATAAACAACAGCAAGTTTCCCACTGTGATTGTTTCCATAGAACTTATATTAAATTTCTTCATTATTTGATTGTGTTAATATCAATTGATATACAATAGTTTGATTTATTTAAATATATTCATGAAGATATGAAGAAACTTAGATAGCTCACTTTACATATATATATATATATAAATAAAGATAAAAACTAATATGAACATGTAATTTTTATGTTTAACAGCAGGAACAAGATGTTATTCTTTTAATAGATTTTATTTTTTGTTAAATTGTGTGAATGGTGAGCGTGTGAATGAGTGTGTTACCATTTGTTTTGGTGTTGCATGTTGTTATATACCTGCTTGACCTTATCACACCTGACAGCTGTGCAGGGTCCTGACCCTCCTGTCCGTGATCGGCACCCTGACAAGGCCTCTCTCCCCCAAATTCTTAGTCATACTTTATCTTATTTCCATACTCTTATTAAATTAGCCTATGTCAATGCTCAGTCACTCTTCTGTCACATTGATGAATTTTGCATTATACTTGATGCTCCTCAATTTAAATACATTTTAGTCTCTGAAACCTAGCTTAAGCCCCATAGTGAAAAGAGCGTTGAACTACATGGATATAATATCTATAGGAATGATCGTACTTCCAGAGGCGGAGGGGAAGTCACCATTTACGTTAAATCCCATCTTCCTGTATCTGTTATTTATTCTTCCAATAACTCCAGATTGGTATGTCCTGAATATATGCTTATCAATATTAGATCAAATGGAACACATTTTTTATTAGCAGTTTTCTACAGGGGGGCTTCTAGTGGAATTCGAGCAATGTCTTATCAATAATATGGCTCCTTATCAGCATGTCATTGTCATGGGGGAATTTAACTGCAATTTACTAGGACCTGATGGCTATGACAAAATTCACTTCACTAACTTATTTCACTCGCGTAACCTAGCCGTACTGCCTATGACTGCTACTCACCATACTGCTACTACAGACACATGGCTGGATGTGATGTTTGTGGCCAATCTGGACCACGTTGTGCATCATGAACAACACCCTTTCCAAGCCTTTTTATGTACGTGTATGGGCCTTCAGTACCATTGTACGTATATAGGTGGGTGGGTGGGTCAGTAGCATTGTATGTGTATGGGAGCATTGGTGAACTTTATGCTGATGAATTAAGATAGGTCTCTTAAGATGAGGTTGCTTGGTGACGAGTAGAAAGGATTAGTAAGAAGAATGAGGTAGAGGAGTGTAAAGGTGTGTTCTACAATTCAAATCATCATTCGAAGGGTGTTCTGAGCAATGGTATTTTGAAAGTTCGTATGCAAATTCAGTACATACAGTACATACATGTACAGAAGCCTTCAATACCACTGTACGTGTATGGGCGGGTGGGTGGGTAAATACCACTGTACGTGTATGGGCGGGCGGGTGGGTAAATACCACTGTACGTGTATGGGTGGGCGTGTGGGTCAATACAACTGTACGTGTATGGGTGGGTAAATACCACTGTACGTTTATGGGCGGGCGGGTGGGTCAATACCACTGTACGTGTATGGGTGGGTGGGTGGTCAATACCACTGTATGTGTATGGGGAGGGGGTTACCGTTCTTTTGTGAATCCCTCTGGTCTGTGGAAGGTGAGCGTGGTTCACCAAAATCGATCACCATAATATTTGTGCATTTTGTACTTGTATTGTAATATATTTGTGCATTTTGTGCTTATAGTGTATTTTGGTCTTTCCAAGCGTAACCTGGTATTCTGTGTGTACAGGCTGTCTACTCCCCAGTATAATCCTAGATTTATCACATTTAGAAATTTTGAAGATTTAAATCAGGAAGCTCTTCTTAACCATGCTTGTACATTGAATCAGAATTAAATTCTTATCGCTGATGATGTTGACATTATGGTAAACAAGTTTAACTTGTTTGTATCTTCTCTTTGTGATCATCATTCCCATTAGTAACAAAGCGAGTCACCAGACAGCCTGCACCTTGGATTACAGGTTTTATTCCTCAACTGCATAGGGAAAGAGAATCTGCATTTTGTACAGCAAAGCGGACAACGTTTGCTGATGACTGGGTTCAATACAATTATTTATGAAATAGAACAAAGCAAGAACTGCGCAATTATAAAATTAGGTTTTATTACAGACATGTCTCAGTTCATCAATAAACTAAATCTTTATGATCAAGGGCTAAGGAGCTTGGTATTGGCAAAACAAAAAGTGACAAGTCAATGAGTATGATTGTCAACCTTATCAACAATTATTTCGTTGATATCCCTATTGATATATCTGGCACTCGGGATTATGTTCGTGAGTTGCATAGTAATCCTTTGGTTCCTGCTCAGGGTCAGGCTGACGTACTGGGTGCGATATTGAGGATATCCAGCTGCGCAATTAGGATGATAAAATAATCCCTCCCCATTATAATTCCTGTGATTACAGCCATTTTTAACAAATCACTTACTTCCTCTAAATTTATAACCGGGTGGAAATCTGCCATCGTGTGACCCTTTCCAAAAATATTGTCTCTTAAGAGCCCCTCTGACTTTTAAGAGACCCATGAACAATTTATCTGCCCTAATCAAATGTCTTGAGAGAGTAGTTTATCAACAGATTTCTTCTTTTCTTAAATCTAATAGATTGCTATCTAACTTCTAATCTGTATTCCGTTCTAATCATAGTACTACCAGTGCCTTTTGAAAATTACTGATTATATTCGTTATGCGATGAATAAAAAACAAGTTTCAATTTTTAACCCTTTTTGATTTTTCTAAGGCGTTTGATTGCATTTACCATCATCTTCTCCTTTTAAAACTTCCTTTGATGGGGTTCTCTGTTGGGTGCATTGACTGGATGGGGTCCTACTTGTCTGACCGGCATCAGTGTGTTGCATCTAGCGACAAACAGTCATACTGGAAACCTGTCATTCGAAGGTGCTCAGTGTTCTGTACTTGGCCCTCTAATATTTTCAATTTACATTAATGACATTACAACAATTATAAGTACTCTAATGTTCATTTGTATCCCAACGATCTTCAAATTTATACTCATACTGTTACTTATTTGCCCGAAACCATAACTAATATGAATTATTGATATTGATGCTATTTCTACCTGATCCTTCAAACATGGTCTAAAACTAAATGAAAACAAAATTCAATCCATCTTGATCAAAAATCCTAGACTTCTAAGAAATGTTGACATTGAAAATGCTTCCAGACTTTTACTTACCAATAACCATGTACCATTTCATTATAAGGTCAAGAACCTTGGACTGACACTAACCAAACATTTAGGTTGGTCTGATTAAATAACAGGAACTTGTAACAAAGTGTTTGCTGGAATCCATAGTCTTAAAAGATTTACTACTTATCTGCCCCTGAACAAGAAAGTAATGCTCGTAAAGACACTGATTTTTCCTCACTTTAATTACTGTGATGTTGTTGTCAATGACATGATGGTTGAGCTCTCGGACGGATTGCAACGTGCTCAAAATTATTGTATTAATTTTATTTTTAATCTTAGGCAAAGATACCACGTAACGACCTTTTTTAACGACTTATCTATCCTAAAATTGAATCAGCTTTGTCAGTTCCATATACTTTCCACTTAGCATTCTGTTCTTTTCAATGATTCTCCTACCTATCTGTTCGAGCGTTTCTCTTTTATTTCAGAATTTTTGCTTAGTGCTAAGAACACTTGGCGCGGATCTTCATTGTTGTCAATTCCCACTCATAGATCTTCTGTATACAACAAATCCTTTACAGTAACCGCTTGCTGACTGTGGAACAATCTATCTGATCTCACCAGAGGCATCGACCAGCTAGCTCGGTTTTGGGCTGAGGTAAAGGGCTCATTTTTTGCCTTGTAGACTGACGGCATCGTGGTGCTGAACTAACGGTGCGGTATGAAAGATGATGTATGTTTGGACTAGTTTCAGTATTTTTTTGTTTTTGTTTTTATAAATACACTTTTTGAAATATCATTATATTTGTAGGTATAATACTGCTTTTATCATTTAATAATTTTATTATTGTAAATTTTCCGTTGCTTCTTACATATTTTTGTTATCTATTAATGTACATAATTTTACATTTTCATTTTATATTTCTTATATGCTGACGATGTTGGATTGATATTTACATCAAATTGTTATGACAAATTAGAAAAAGTGATTTCTTTTACTACAAAGAAATGTATTAATTGGTGCAATGCTAATAAATTAATTCTCAATCCAAACAAAATATATAACATCAATTTTACTTACCCAAATAAATTGAGACTGGACCTTAAAATCAATCCAATAAAATTACTAGGAATTATCCTTGATCATAATATTTCTTGGAATAATCATGTGGAAAATCGGAACAAAGGTATCTACTGTTTATGAAGATTAAAGTACAATGTGAATGAAGATGTACTGAAACAAATTTACTATGCATATATTCATAGCATATTGAGTTATAGAATAATATTATGGGACCAGTCTTCAAATTTAATTAAATTATTCAAAATTCAAAAAAGAACAATTACACTAATTTGTGGAGCACCTTTTAAAACTCCATGCAGACCTCTATTCAAAAAACATAATATAATGACTCTTCCTTCACTATTCATTTACAAAAGTTTATTATACACCAAAAACAATTTACATAAATTTCCTCAGAACAAAAATATATAAGCATGACACGAGAAATTTGAATCAACTGAAAATTAAACAATGTAAATACTCAACAATACAAAAAAACATGAATATATGGCTATTAAATTACCTTAAAAATTAAGAAATCTAGACTTATTATATACAACTATATAAACACTAGAAGAGTGTTTATATAACATTCAAGACTTCTATAAAATTCAACTGTAATTTCATTTAATTTTTATTCAACTCAAGATTTAACTCATTTTTTATTATATTATACATTGTAATACCTCATTTGAGGTTTGATGCAATAAAGATTATTATTATTATTAAAAATTTAGGTTATTCCTATTAGTTAGTCATGTGTAAATTTAAATTAATATGTAATTTTAATAATGGTTAGGTGTAAGAGAGGACTATGTAGTCCTAACCTCGCCGTTTGTACATATATGCAATAAAGACAATTTTCATTTTATTTTAATGTTTTTATCTACATTAACATCATGTTGGTGAGTGTGGTCATACTTGAACTCTGCACTAGCAAGGCATCCTTTTTCCCATAATATACAAAATATACCTCTGATTGTTATGATATTTGGAACTCTGCAATAAGGATAACATTCTGATTCGTAATATGTTGTCATTTCTATGGACCGTAAATGTTTCGTTGGCAAGTTACATCTAGGGAATGATTTTGCCCAGCATTTGAAAGTGGGGAAATAAGTTTTTAATGTATTTTATTTTTACCTTTAATAACTCATTTGTTGTAATTTGTTGTTGATATTTGTTATAATTCTTTAAATTGGCTGTAACAAAAAGCTGCAATAATGCCTTTGTTACAAATATTATTCTTTTATACAGCAAATAAAGATGATGATTATTATTATTATTGTGAAAGAGAATAGGGGGAGAGGAGAGGAGGGATAGTCAAATATAAAAATATTTTTAATCAGACAAAGTTAATCCTGAGAAGTACTTTCATCTGGACTAACCGCTTAATGTAACTTGTAAACCATGGAAATGGCACAGATACATTGGGTACCACAGAACCTTAACACTTTAGCTTTAATCATTTCAACAAGTTGAGAGATTAAGAGGGTTGTTGGGGATTTATCTATTTCTTTAAATTTGGTATTTAAGTATTTTAAGTATATATAAAACATCCCTATGTTAAATAAGGGATTCCTAAAACTCTGAAAGGTTAATTAAGGGATTATTAGGATTATTATGGTTGTTGACCAAACAAATTTAATTGAATAGATTGCAGTACTGTAAGGTAAGTAGTTTTTGAGAAAAACACGGACAAAATACAAATTAATTTAGTGAAAAAACATATTTTTCACTGTTGAGCATCAAAAACTTTTTTTATTCTTCAATAAATATATTTAGTTTTTAAATAACTATGTAGACAATTTTATTCTGAAGAAAATGGTGTAAATAAAAGTAACAAAAAAGTGAAAAAAATTTTTGGGTTTAAAAATTTTAAATTTTCTATTCAGGAACGGGTTGCAAAAAAATTTTAGCAGGAAAAAAAAATTCGTCAAAAAGCTTATTGGAAAAAGGGTTTGGAAAGAAAATTTTTTTTATTTAAATTACTGTATTTAAATTAAAATTCATACTTTAAACTTATTTAAAACATTCTTTTGCCCTTTAAAAGCATTAAATTTAAGATTTCGGGTTGATGTTTTTAATTAATGCTTGATTAAATTTATTTTAAATTTGCAAAATAATATGTGCAAAAAAAAAGCTGTTCGCAATGGGGTGTTTTAAAATTTATTTGTAGAATTCAAATTATTTTGAGAGCTAAAAACTAAATCTCAGTTTATCGGGCTTATTTTTTCCTGTAAAAGGGTTCCCTTTGAAATTTAATTTTCCGTTTAATTTAGAAAGGGTTTTTTTCCGAAAATTAAAAAAAACCCCAATATTTTGAAATAATACTGCCACGCTTATTTTAAACTGAAGAATCCCTTTTTTATGGTGTTTTTTAGGGTGATGAAAAAGGGCGGGGGGTTTTTAAAAGTTTTCCCCAATTAAAAACTTTTGATTTATTTAATTATATTCATGAAAATATGAATAAACCCTTGTTTCCCTCACTATACAGAAAATGTAAAAATAAAGATAAAAATTAGTATTCATTTGTTTTTGTTTTTTTTAACATTAACTTCAGGGTTGGGGAGTTTTGGCCCATACTAAAATTCTTTATTTTTTAATTGCAGGGGTTAAAAATATAAAAAATTTAAAGGGGCCCTTAATTTGGGTATATTAGGGGGTTAATTTTTGGTAAAACAAATCGGGAGCCCCAGGGCGAACTGTCCTTCCGGATCTTCTTGATAAAAAATTTGGGGCACTTTTTCTTTCCCTTTTTAAAAAAAGGGGTAAATTTTCTTTTTTTCCTCCCAAGAGGCTTTCTTTTCCCACTTGGGGGGTTTAAAAACCAAATATTTTTTTTTTGGGCCCGACATTTTTTGGGGGTGAGAAAAAAAAAATGGGTTCTCACCGGGCCCCGAATTTTCAAAAAAAAGGGTTCTTTCCAAAATTCAAAAAATAATTCCCCAAATTTGGGGGGGGGTTTTTTTTTCGGGGGATTTTTTCACAATCAATTTCCGCCCCTAAAAAAGGGGGGTTCACCCCTAAACGGCTTACCGGGGGGGTCCCTTTCTTTTTTTTCCCCTTGGGGGAGTTTGTCTTTTCCTTTTTTTTCTTTAAAAAATCCTTTCAAAAAAAAATTAAGGGGCAAAAAATTAGAAACAAGTTTTAAATTTTTTTTTGCTTCGGGGGGAAGGAAAATTTTGGGGTTTCCCATTTTGGGGGGGGTTTATTTGAGCCAAATTTAATTCGGGATGTTTTAAAACTTTTTTTTTTCTTGAAAATATGTATTCAAAATTGCTGTTCAGTTAAGTAATCTCTGATATTGAACATTAAAACAAAATACATGTTAATATATTTTTTTAGAAATTGTCAAAATAAAATACTGCCTAATGATGGTAACTTTGAAAACAATAAGATTTAGTGCTAAGGTAAATTCCAAAGATCCAAATAGTCTGCAGACTTCACATGCATTCATAGAATAAAGATAAAAGTTTCATCAAAAACAGTTCTCGTCTTCTCATGAGACAATAACTACCAACGAGTATACATAGAAACAGACAGAAATTGGTATAAGGCATTTTACTGACAACAAATTAAAATATGCCAAATTTGCACTATACATGTGGATTTTTAATATATAAATGTATTAAGAAGTTGCCATGTATTATAAAGTTATCCAGTTTGGTAGCTAGCTTTGAAATTCATAAGATATATGTAATTTTTAGTATAACCCAAACATGTTTATTAAAAATAATTGGATCGTAACTAATAATAATTACTAAATTGAAAGAAATAGATTTGAATACGTTGTATAACTATTTGGAAGACAAATTTTCAATTAATTATCAACCGACATTATATATTGAAAATTAAGCATTATTTGGAACGTTGGCAACAACAGAATGATAAGAAAACTTTACTTCCGAATTGTGTATACAGCCCATGGGTGTAACACAATGTACAAACATACAAAAATAATATGGAGTAAGTATTTTATTTACTCCATGTTTATTTTAATTTTATTTCTATAAAAAGAAGTTGGTATAAGTGATTGTTTTCATCTATATGTTTTACGTTTAATTATTGCTAAAAAAACATAGTTTCAAAACAATTTTGAAAAAATATGTATAACATGATGTAAATAATTAACATAAATAATCTAACAATTAATTTTTATTAACAACTCAAATTTAAGTTTACAATTTGACTACTTATATACGAAAGTTGTACCATAACAAAAGGTTCCCATTTATATAGATTGTGGGAATGTAATTCTAATAGGAAAATAACTATATTATAAAGATTCAATGTAATTTGGTATACATACATAGACATAATCAAATCAATCATAAAAAAAACTTTTACAATACCAATAAAATAAAAGTAATATTTCAGTTTAAATGTTTTGAATCATAATTAAGTATCAAAAACTAATAAATTATATTATATTTGCCAATCATTTATTGTATACATGTAAATGATGTTGTGTAATTGGCAAGATGGCAGACAAAATAGTATCACCAGGAGAGAGGATCAAGCCTGAGATAGACCTTGCTGGAGCTATTGCCTTAGCAGAGCGGCTGTACGGCATCCAAGTGGACAGTGCCAGAGAGCTTGATGGCTATGATGACAAAAACTACCACTTAAAGGTACAATGTTCTTATTATTATGTTGTAATTTATCATTCAAGAGGAAAGCTTCACAAAATCTTATGTTTTCGAACATACTTTAACTCTGAATCTATGCTCGGTCCTCTTAAAATCAACATGGTGACGACGATCGTTGCTATCAGTGTAGGTGGACACAACTAGAGACATCTGGGTTATCTATGATGAGCCTGTGTCTCAGTATCAAAACTGAGTCTCAGGCATGTCAATTAGCTGAAATTCAGACCAGTGGTTCAGATTCCACATAAAGCTAAAGGTCCCTTAGTTGCCCTGGCTATTGAGCTATTAATAAATAGCACTTTCTGAGCATACGTTGAACTCAGTTAGTAACCAGACAACACAAGTCATCGACACTCATATTTCCCTTCAAATATGCACAAATTGTATCAGTGTCTCATATAAGAGAATAATCAGAATAAAATCTTTAGTTTCAAGGGATGTACCTGATATTATTACGTAAACATATATTTAAATGAATTATATTAAATTTTATATTAGTATCATGTTCATTCATGTAAATCAGGTACATTCTTTTAAAATTACATATCTAGGGTAAACCTTAGATCTGCGATGTAAGGCATGTTAATGTTCAACAGGATCTCGAGTATGAGTCAGGAACAAAGACAATTTAAAATCTAAAATACACACTTGTAGAAAGATTGCAATATAATGACAAAGGTCATCAAAGCTGTCTCTTCTTTAATTTATACATACTTAAATAGTAACTATCAATTTAAATAACTGGAAATTAAGTTGTATGTTTAAATCAGTTATTTTTGTTTAAGGAAAACACATAGTAGTTGTTTTGTAATGTCTTTAAAAGTGTATAACGTAATAGAAAATAAAATTAGCTCATATCCCTTTGGCATATTTAAAAATAAATTCTATCTCTGGATATTGGAGAATCCACTTTATAATTTAAATAAGTTTTTTAAAAGAAAACTATAAGTTTTTAATGCATTTTATTTTTACCTTTAATAACTCATTCGTTGTAATTTGTTGTTGTAATTTGTTATAATTCTTTAACTTGGCTGTAACAAAAAGCTGCAATAATGCCTTTGTTACAAATATTATTTTTTTATACAGCAAATAAAGATGATGATTATTATTGTGAAAGAGAATAGGGGGAGAGGAGAGGAGGGATAGTCAAATATAAAAATGTTTTTACTCAGACAAAGTTAATCCTGAGAAGTACTTTCATTCATTTCATCTGGAATAACTGCTTAATGTAACCTGTAAACCATGGAAATGGCACAGATACATTGGGTACCACAGAACTTTAACACTTTAGCTTTAATCATTTCAACAAGTTGATAGATTAAGAGGGTTGTTGGGGATTTACCTATTTCTTTAAATTTGGTATTTAAATTAAAATTAAACTATAGTCAATAGTCAATTTTTTATTCACATAACATTTACAATACAGCAAAAGCTGAAAAAAAACATGTGAATAGTCAAAATTATAAGAACAAAGTTACATTCAAGATCTCTTAAAACTACAATAAATGACACAAATTACTGATTTTAAAGTATGATACTGTACTATAATATTACAAAACATCTTCCAAGAACTCTTTTACACTATTATAAGCTTTACTGACAAGTAGTTTAGTAACATCTTTTTTAAATAAGTAAACTTTTTCAATAGACTTAATTTTTTATGGATTTTATTATACAATTTTTTTCCTAAATAATGAGGCAGTTTTTCTAGAGAAGCAAGCCTGTGAATGGGCAGCTGAAAATCATGTTTGTTTCTAGTCAAATAATTATGGTGGTTATTTTCATTCATAAAATTTTCAAACTTATTTTTGACAAATAGTAAACATTTTAAAATGTATAAAGAAGGTAGTGTTAAAATTTTAAGTTCAGTAAATATTTTTCTACTAGATTTGTTATTGTCAGAGAAGGTCATAATTCTAAAATTTTTTTTTTTTTTTAATTTTGAAAATGGTTTCAGCATTTGAGCTGTTACTCCAGAATTCTATTCCATATTGCACCCTTGAAACAAATAACGAAAAATATACTATTAACTTTGTTTTAAGGTCAGTTATATTCTGTAGAATTTGCATCTGAAAACAGATAGTATTGAGACCTTTTGCTAAACTACATATATGCTCATTCCAATTTAAATTATTTTGTATTTTCATTCCTAAAAATGTTGTAGAATTAATGTTTTTTATATCTGTACCCTTAAAACTTATTCGTAAGTCATAATTTCCCCTATTTTGTGTTGTCTTAAAATGTATTATTTGAGTTTTTGTGCAATTAAGTGTAAAGACCATTGGCCGTAAACCAACTGTTAAGTTCTTCAAAAATACTGTTCAATAAATTTTGTAATATACTAGAATTTTTAGATTTCAGTAAGGCGAGTGGGTATCGTCTGCATATAATATGAGTTTGGAAAGAAGGTTAGAAGGCAGATCATTAACATATATTAGAAACAAAAGAGGTCCCAATATTGATCCTGTCGTATGTAGGCTAGCCTAGTACTCGGCCTATATGTAACCTAACTTGGTAAAACCTTCAAATCATGTTTAAGATTTGCTATATTATGTTATTTTATGTTAGGCTACGTAGTAATAGGCTCAATTAATTGTAAATATATTAAATATTACATAATAGTATAATTTGAATTACCAGGTATGAGTAGAATCAAATAGGTTACATTAGAACTTTCCAGTAGCTTCATGAAGCTATACAACTTTTATGTTATAATTAATAGTTATGTGTAAATATTACCAAATAGACTACTTAAAACAATAAACTTATTTTATTTATGCTTTAATATTAAAGTTTTGACAATTATAGGATAAAAGATGTCATTACTGTCGTTATTTTGAAATTGACGACAGAATGTTCTATAACTTTCTTTTTGTTGTAATATGTTCCATGGCTTCTGGAGCCTTCGGGGTCAAGTTTGTTCTTGAAGTTCTAGATTGTAACAAATGTATATAAGGCGGCTGCACCGCTGCTAGTTTTTAGGTTTTGAGTTTTCAGTCAGTGAGTGATTGTTCAATTCGTTAGTGTGGAACAACTCGGATATTGCGGTAGTGCAAATCATTGTGAGTTGTGAGTTCAGTGTTATTGAGTTTCAAGGTGAATAAACGCTCGTGTACTTAAATTGTGTGTGTATTATTTTCGTGTCCTTAGTGATATACTGTATAGTAATCGCTAGTGTCTGACGACAATTGGCGACCCTGACAGGACATTACTACAGGATGAAAATCGACCAAATGACAACGGCGATGTTGCGCACGGCGCTGGAGGAGCGTGGTTTGCCGACGGGCGGCGGAAAATGTGACCTCGAGTTACGTTTACGCCAGGACGTACAGGATAAAGGACAGAACCCAGAGGAGGTCGACTATCAGGAGCCCCCACCACCAGCAGCGCCGACGGATATGGTGAATACCATAATCACGCAAATTTCGGCGCAGCTAGCAGCCCAGTCAACAGAGATAAAGAATGAATTGGTTTCCCTAAAGAATAAGATAAGCGAAAATTATATAAAATTGTATACTAAAGTTAAAAGTTTAGAATCTAATGTAATTGATATGGTTGAATCATTCTCGAAATTTCAAACTGATGTTGACACTAAATTGGCAGAGGTCACAGGCAATACAAAAGAATGGAACTCAAAATAAACGATATTACAGGCAATACAAAAGAATTGGAATCCAAAATAAACGATATTGAAGCAAAGTTTAAAAACAAAATTCAGACAATTGAAAACAAAATGGCGATGCCAGAAAAATCAATAACAGATTCCGGTAATCAGGGGTCACAGCCCGTGTTTTTACCTGTGGACCCTAGTTTAGTTTAGTTTAAGTGGGGATATATAGTTGGTCCAGCCAACCCTTGCAACGAAGCCTAAGGCTTTTTGTGCCAATCCCGGTGCCTAATCGTCGTAAAGCTGGCAACCCTTGACCAAGTCAAGGAGCTTCTTCACTAGATTAGTAATTTCCAACTGTCCCAGAGGTGAGCCTTCAAAAAGTGCTCTTTCTTCTGGCACCGAAGGGCCTCACACTCCAGGACAATGAGTTTCTGCCGACTCTTCGTCCTCCCCACAGAGGCGACAGATGGGATCCTCCGTAAAGAGTCCCACCGTTCTTAGATGCCTCCGGAATTTGCCGTGAGCCGGTGATGAGTCCATACCACCAGCTTAACGTGCGGTTTACTTAACCCAAGAAGTGACTTTGTCAACCTTCTGGGAGGGATTCTTGACAAGAACCTTGCCGAGTCTTTGCCCTGGGAACCGCCGCCATCTTTCCAGATGTCTGGCGCTGACCCAGTTTTTAATTGCTGTTTTAGCAGCTGCAATAGAAACGCCGCAGGCCGGCTCAGGACCAATGAAGGACTTGAAAGCACCCTCCCTAGCCTCCCATCGGCCTGCTCGTTGCCTTCTAATCCCCTATGTCCTGGGATCCATTCCAGCAAGACCTGATTTCTTGAACCCAGGTTGCTGAGGGACTCCACACATTCCCAGACTAGACCAGACGAGACCTTCCAGGAGTCAAGAGCCCCTAGGCCGCCTGACTGTCTGAGGAGGATGTGGATATATTTCCCGCAAACCCCTCTCTCTCGATCGACCGCCTTGGGCGGTCACAATGAAGGATTGCGGTGACTTCAGCTTGGAAAACGGTGCCATACGCTCCCCAGGCTTACGCTAGCGTTGGTCCTAGGGTCGCCAGTAATAGACACCAAATCCAGCTCTGTTTGCCCATTCTAGACCCGTCTGTGAACCAATACAATTCCGGTCGTGAGAAGAAACCGGGCTACTAACACCGTCCAGTACTCCCTCGACCTGAAATCCACAGTATAGGGTCTAGTGAAAAGGTACTTAGTCCCAATGAAGTCAGACTTCATTGAGAGTACCTCATCGTTTACTAGATTGGCCACTGAGGAGTGACCTGTACAGAACCCCTCCAGTGGCCAGTTAGCTGAAGCCTATAAGCCGCCGACCGAGCCTCCCCAATAATGAAGAGATCAAGGGGCGGCAGGTTGAGAAGAACCTCCAGTGCAATAGAAGGGGTCGACCTAAAGGCCCCAGTCATGCACATGCAGGCAAGTCTTTGTAGGCTAGAAAGCCTACCCCGGACAGTTACCTGATGACCTTAGGCCACCAGATCAAAGCCCCGTAAGTAATTTGTGGTCTGATGACCGCTGTGTAAAGCCAGTGGCAGACATGGGGTGACAGGCCCCATGTGGAGCCCACGCAGCGCCTAGTGGTCACGAAGCTCTGCGGATGACTTTATCAAGATGCAAGTTCCATGTCAGTTTCTGATCAAGGATTACTCCCAGATACTTAACCGACGATGAAACAGGCAGAGACACTCCACCAAGGGCCAGGCCTCTGAAGGAGCCCTGAACCCTTTTCCTAGTGAAGGGAACTATTACTGTCTTGGAAGGGTTTATTGCAAACCCTTCTCTTACACACCAGGAGTTCACTGCTTCCAGACTGTCGTTCATGATGTCCGTAACAGTGCCCTGGTACTTGCCCACAGACCAGTAGGACGAGATCGTCCGCATAGCCCTGTATGAAACTGCCCTTATCCGTGAGGCTGACTAGGAGATCATCCACCACCAGGTCCACAGGAGAGGTGATAGAACTCCCCCCTGCGGGCATCCTCGGGCTCGCAGAAACTCTCCACCACCTCACTTAGAAGGGTTGATTGAATTCTTCTGCCCCCGTAACATGTGGTCGACCTACCTACAGATGCGTAGGCTCTACACCACGTATGTCCCAGCGCACGAATAATTGACTGATATGAGGTGTTGTTGAATGCCCCCTCAATATCCAAAAAGGCTCTTAGAGCAATTTCTTTGTTCTCCAGGGAATGTTCAAGGTGCCTGACCAAACAATGGAGGGCAGACTCACAAGACTTCCCGGGAGATACGCATGTTGATTTCGATGTAAAGGGGAGTCTTTAAGCGCCCCTTCTCGAATGTGAAATTCTACGAGTCTCTCCATGGTCTTCACCCAGAAAAGAGGAAAGACTAATTGGCCTAAAGGATTTGGCGTTTGTGTAGTCGCCACGATCCCGCTTAGGAATAAAAACTACTTTGCTAACTCTCCAGGACTGAGGAATATACCCGAAGGCAAGGCTCGCCCTGAAGATTTCGCAAAGTAGAAAGTGGAGGTTCGGTGGGCCCTTCTGCAACAGTGCGGGAAAGACGCCATCGCCTCCTGGGGATTTAAATGGGCTGAACTTGTCAATTGCCCATTTAACTTTGGAAACGGTGACTATGCGTCTAGCTTGCCTCCAGTCCTCTCGAGTTGCCCTAGGTATAGGGCTAATCTCTCGAGGGCTAGAGACTTCCAGAGCATCGTCAACGAGATTCCCTGGGAAGTGACACTCCAGAAGGAGCTTGAGCGTTTTGCCAGGTAAAGTTGTCAATTCCCTGAGCTGGTTCTAAGACTGCCCATGGGGTTGATAGGTTCGCTAGCCAAGACTTTCTGGATTCTGGCTGCCTCTTTGATGGAGTCAATGTCCCTACAAAAGGTTTGCCATGAAGCCTTCTTGGCATCATGAATGGATGAATTGTAGTCGTTAAGAGCTAAACGATACTCTTCTCGACAATTGGCCACCTTACAGCGATTAAAAAGCATTCTAACGCGCCTTTTCTTAGCTTCCAGGGATTTTGACCACCACCCGATTTTTGGTCTAGGCGGTGTGTTTGAAATTGGACAGTTGTCGTGGTAACTTTCGAGGATCGCATCCTGTAAACAGGATGCCGCCTGCTCTAGTTCCACGACAGACCTTATTCGTACTCTAACCCCCCCCCCCCCCCGGGACCCAATCCCGCAATGGCCAAAAGTTCCGCAGCATAGGACTCCCAGTCCGTCCGCCAAGGATTTCGGTGAGGAGAGGAAAAGGCTGACATTTTAGCTTTGATATCAAAACGAATGTACAGATGATCAGAAAGAGAAGGTTCGTCAGAGACCCGCCAGTTGTAAATGAGGCCTAGAGTGACCGCATTGCAAAGGGTCAGGTCTATGACTTCGGCTCTAACCCTATTCCTAAACGTGGGTTCATTGCCCCGATTTAGTATGAATAGATCATTAGAAACAATGAAGTTTAATAGGTACTCACCCCTCCTCCCTCCTGTTGGAGTCGGTTGATCCCCATGCTTCATGATGGGCATTGGCGTCGCAGCTGACCAGAAGGTGCCGCCCCCCAATGGATTGTTTCTCTACCAGGGCTTCTAGTTCCCTGGAAGGGGGTGGATCCTGAGCATCATAGGGAAGGTACACAGAGCTGACGGTGAACTCCCCATGCCCTTCCTCAGTGCTCAGTGTCATTCTCACTGTTGTGATGTCCCTGGAACAGAACTCAAACAGGGGAAATACTTCCATACCATTGCGTACCAAGATACATGTCCTAGCATTATTGGTGGAACAAGAGGAAATTATCTTACCTTTTGCATCGGCCAGTCCTGCGATTCTGCCCTTGTGTAACCAAGGTTCTTGAATCAGGGCCAGGTCGATGTTGTGTGCAGTCATGGACTGACAGAGGGCTGCCGAGGCAGCCTTACTGTGGTGCAGATTGGCTTGAATCACCCTTGGCATTGTCCCTAGCCAGCCAAGTTGGAGTCAGAATCGGAGAGAGACATGTCCCCTCCCCCCCGACGTTGATTTGGCCCGAGCAATGGAAAACAAGGGCTGGCCAGTGTGGCTGCCCTCTGCTCCCATGCTCGGTTCATTGCCTAAGGACTCAATGCAGTCCTTAGGTGAAGATTTTGATGTTTTTGTTTTATCTGGGTCCATAGGATTCCCACGATTAGCTAGGGAAATAAATGGTCTAGCCCCGACAGAGCCCCGCATGCCAGGGTAAGCCTATTTGAAACTGGATTTCGGCAGGTGTCCAGAGTCCGCATGGTATAGACTGGTCTATCACCAGCCATTCAGCCCTCGGCCCACGCTGTTCCACCTTGGCTTGGCTGGAAGGTTAGGTAGGATAAGGAATTAATGGGATAGGAGTGCTCTCAGCATCGGGATCACACTGAGAGCTGTGGGAAGGTACCCTCCTCCTCCTCATCGGTTATGGGAATGATGAGACGCCGGGCTTGGGACCGGTACAAGCGGAGTTAATACTGTGGACCCTAAAGTGATAAAGGATAGCTTACCGGAATTCCAAGGAAGGGTGGAAGAATGTCCCATAACTTTCCTCACTCTACTGAAACGTACTTGCATACCAAAGGAAATCTATTTGCAAGTAATTAGTCAACAATTGAGAGGTTCAGCAGGGACATGGTGGCAAAAAATTAAAGGCCTAAGTTTAGACTGGGTCTCTTTCAAACAGGAATTTTTACAACGATTTAACTCAGAGGCTGTAAAGGCCTCTATCACAAAGAAATTTTTGACAGAGGTTCAACCTAGTGGCATGAGAGCAGAGGCATTTGTCATTCAAAAATTACAGCTATTCAGGAGAATTAATAATGGAGGAAATATAAATGAGAGTGTTCCTTACATCATGGAACTTCTACATGATAAGGTTAGGTCACTGGTTAAGGTGGCCCAGCCAAAAACGTTTGATGAACTAAGGAACATTGTGGCGAAGCTGGATGAAGAGACTAGCTGCCACTTATCCAAAACCAAAGTTCCGGCCTCAAATGAACCTATGAATTGTTACAAATGTGGGCTTACTGGGCGTGTTTAGGGCTCGCTGCCCGGAAAACTAGATCGGGGACCGTTCTAATCGGGGCAAGGATGGTTCCGGAAGAATGATTATGCCCCAAGGCGACCAGTCATGGCTTAAAACGGTCTTGTATTGGTCTGATTCGAGGAGAGGGTGGGGCTGATCATCCCTCCCGGCAATCACACTTAAGATTGGCAATAACCATTATACTGCAGCTCTTGACACTCAAGCGTCTCACTCATTCGTTAGTATGAATGTGGCTAGATTTTTAAGACCAGTTCGCTCAGACAAGGTGACTTTTGTCAAGGGGGCAGTGCATGACGTGAACTACAAGATTGAAGGATTTACCTTTCTAGAAGCCAAATGTTTAGAAGAATTAATTTTTATTCCGGTAAAAGTGGTAAAAGATTTAATTCCAAAAATTATATTAGGACATGATTTTCTGGAGAAACACAGCGTGGTTATAGATTATACAGCAAAGGAAATATTTTTCGGCCATAAAAACAGAGTAAGATTGGGCTGGGTAGAGAATGAAAACTTATTAATGAAATTAAATGAATTTAAATTTAATGAAATTAAACCAATTTTGGAGAACAATGTTTTGACAGATCTGAAAACAGGACCATTAAATACTAACCAAAGGAAAGAACTAGTGAAATTACTCAGCACATTTCCGTAGGTAATTACAGATAAAGTCGGATCCACAACCACTGTTAGACATAAAATAGTTTGCAAGGATAATACACCAGTTAAGCAAAGACCTTATCCACTTAATCCCGACAAAAGGAAAGTTGTAATAGAAAAAGTAAAGGAAATGGAAAGTCAAGGATTGATTGAACCCTCGTCATCAGGATAGGCTTCCCCAATAGTCTTACCCAAAAAGAAGAATGGAGAATACCGACTTTGTGTAGATCTGCGGCAAGTAAATAATAAGACCATCTCCGATGCCTACCCAATGCCTGATCTTCGAAATCTAATCAAGCAAGTCAACGGAGCAAAGATATTCAGCAGTTTGGACTTGAATTCGGGTTACTGGCAAGTGGAAGTCGAGGAATCTTCACGGCCTATGACAGCCTTTTCAACGCCTAGAGGGCTGTACCAATTTCGGGTTATGCCGTTTGGGTTAAAAAATGCTCCCGCTACATTTATGCGTTTGATGGACAAAGTTTTATCCGGATATACTGGGGAATTCTGTCAAGTATATTTAGATGACATACTAGTATACAGCAAGACATTCTCTGAACATTTGGATCATTTGGCCAGAATCCTAGAAAGGTTAAAATTACATGGACTTACCTGCCAAATGAAGAAATGTCAGTTTGCCTCTAGCTCGGTGGAATATCTTGGTCATGTGTTGACAGACAAGGGCTTGGAGAGGCAAACTGAGAAGAATAAGGCTATTGAGGAGTACACAAGACCTCGTACTAAACGTCAAGTGCGACAGTTTTTAGGGCTCTGCGGCTGGTATAGCAGTTTTGTACCACACTTCGAGTCCAAGGTTTCGCCGTTAACGGATCTCCTCAATAATGACAAACCATTTAAATGGACAGAAAAGGAAGAGTTGGCCTTTAAGGATATAAAGAAGGCTATCTGCGAATCTCCAGGATTAGCTTATCTGGATTCAACACGGGAAATATGCTTGCAGACCGATGCGAGCGATGTAGGACTTGGAGCTGTCCTATTTCACGAGAGGGCAGATGGAGGCAAGGACATCGTTGAGTATGCGAGCAGGAAACTTTCCCCTACCAAGAAAAATTATTGTACAGCTGAAAAGGAGGCTTTAGCTGTAATTTGGGCGGTGGGAAAATTCCGAGGCTACCTGGAGGGAAGAAAATTTAAATTGTTCACAGACAACTCATCGCTTCAGTGGTTGAACAAAACCTCTGGAACGAAGTCAAAACTGATGCGATGGGCTTTGATTCTGGCTGATTTTTACTTTGAAATACATCACATAGCAGGAAAACTGAATCAAGCTGCTGACAGCTTGTCCAGGAATCCTGCGGACGGATGTAAGTCAAACAAAGAACTCCTGGAGAGAGAAATTCCTGTACTGGAAAGAAAAATACAAAGAGGACCTGTTCTTCTGGCATTTCAACAAGGGGATGGTGACATCGACTTGGAATTGATAAGAAAGTGGCAGACTGAAGACACGTCCTGTAGCAGAATGAAGTCCTGGATAAGCAAACGGAGTACTGAATCAAGGATTGTTCTAGTCCAGTTCAAGGCATGTTACAAACACTTCCGTTTGGAAGATGATGTACTTATGTACACGTCTCATCTTCCTGGATCTTCTCCGGTGATCGTCATTCCGAGGTCTTAATCAGTTCGGATATTAGAGAAATACCACGACAGTTCTGAAGCCGGTCATCCTGGGCAAGAAGAAACATACACATCGATTCGGCAACGTTTCTTCTGGTTGCACATGCATCGGGACATCAAGAACTACGTCCAATCCTGTACCATCTGCGCTTGTACCAAGGCTAACAACCAGAAGGCGAATACAAGCATGAGAGGACGTCGACCAAACCAACCCTGGGAAGTTCTTGCTCTTGATCTGATGGGCCCGTACCCCAGAACATCACGGGGCAAAACTGGGATCTTGGTGGTGACAGACCTTTTCACCAGGTGGGTGGAAGCATTCGCCATTCCGGAAGCAACATCGGGACGGATCCTGCAGATTCTGTATACAGAAGTCTTCAGCCGTTATGGTTACCCACGATGTCTCCTGACGGATAATGGCAGCCAATTTACATCTCTCTACAAACTATAGCTGAATGGGGCACTGAGCACTGGACTACGCCTATCTACCATCCACAGGCAAACCCCACGGAAAGGAGGAATCAGGAACTCAAGAAGATGTTCAGGATTCATTTGTTTGACAAAGAACATACCAAATGGGACCAACACCTGCATGAGTCTCTTCTGGCCATCAGACAGCGGGTAAACCGCGTCACAGGCTTCTCCCCGGCGGAACTCTTTCTTGGACGGCCTATAAAAAGAACCGGTGATTGGAATATCATCCACGGACGAGAAGAGTAACCCGTGGATCCTGCTGCCTGGAATGATGAAAATCAAATCAAGATTCAACGCATGAATCGTCAGGCAGAAATTCGTTCAAGGAGAGAGGCGGAGAATAATGATGAGTCTGAAGAAACTGATTTCAGGCCAGGTACACTAGTGCTTCGCCAAAATCATTCCCAGAACAACAAACTTCAGAAGTTCCATGCGGGAATGGCTCGGGCCATTTGAGGTGGAAAGGAAGCTGGGGAATGGAGTGTACCTCCTGAAATCCGATCCACCGATCAAAGTCCACGCTTCGGAGCTGAAGATACTACCTCAGACTCTTCGAGAGAACACCCAAGCCGAAGGAGAGGATCAACCACGGATACCTCCTTCACAGGCTGGTGATGAAGCTGCTGAATCCAACGAAGATCAACGAACACCGATACTTCTGGATGATCAGCATGATGAAGATTTTAGACTTAGGAATAGATATAATTTAAGACCTAGAAAAGTAAGAAATGTATAAAACAGATATTGAAGGTTTTAGGGGGGACAATTGTCGTATGTAGGCTAGCCTAGTACTAGGCCTATATGTAACCTAACTTGGTAAAACCTTCAAATCATGTTTAAGATTTGCTATATTATGTTATTTTATGTTAGGCTACGTAGTAATAGGCTCAATTAATTGTAAATATATTAAATATTACATAATAGTATAATTTGAATTACCAGGTATGAGTAGAATCAAATAGGTTACATTAGAACTTTCCAGTAGCTTCATGAAGCTATACAACTTTTATGTTATAATTAATAGTTATGTGTAAATATTACCAAATAGACTACTTAAAACAATAAACTTATTTTATTTATGCTTTAATATTAAAGTTTTGACAATTATAGGATAAAAGATGTCATACTGTCGTATTTTGACATATTGACGACAGAATGTTCTATAACTTTCTTTTTGTTGTAATATGTTCCATGGCTTCTGGAGCCTTCGGGGTCAAGTTTGTTCTTGAAGTTCTAGATTATAACAAATGTATATAAGGCGGCTGCACCGCTGCTAGTTTTTAGTTTTGAGTTTTCAGTCAGTGAGTGATTGTTCAATTTGTTAGTGTGGAACAACTCGGATATTGCGGTAGTGCAAATCATTGTGAGTTGTGAGTTCAGTGTTATTGTGTTTCAAGGTGAATAAATGCTCGTGTACTTAAATTGTGTGTGTGTTATTTTCGTGTCCCTAGTGATATACTGTATAGTAATCGCTAGTGTCTGACGACAATCCTTGGGGAACACCACAGTGGCATTTTTTCCAATTTGAAAAATATTTAACGTTGTTTTTAAATATTACTGTTCTTTGGAATCTATGTGTTAAGTAAGATTTCAGCCAATTCAAAGATGTTTTAGAAATATTGTAATGTTTGAGTTTTGACAATAAGATATCATGCACTACACAGTCAAATGCTTTAGACAGATCACAGAAAATCCCAGCTACACTCTCTGATCTGTCCAAGCCACATCCAACTTCCCACAGAAGATCTGCTATTGCAAAAGCTGTATTTCTCCCTGACCTAAATCCATATTGTTCATTTACAAAAATATTGTTAGTCTCAAAAAAATCAGATAACTGCTCAAAAGCTATTTTTTCAAACACTTTAGAAACTTCTGGCAAAACTGACACAGGTCGATAATTTTCGGAAAAAGTTTTATTTCCCTTTTTAAAAAGAGGCTTGATTTCTGCAAATTTTAATTGATAAGTGAAAATTCCTCTTTGAAAAGACTGATTAATTATCACTCTTAAAGGTTCAGCAACAATTTTGCCAACACTTTTAAGTACTTTTGTAGGTATTTCATCCCAGCCTGCAGACATTTTATTTTTCAAAGACAAAATTATTTTTTCAGTTTGTTTACTTGAGATTGGTTTGAAAACAAAAGGTGGAATACTGATGTCTAGGGTAAATTTTTTTAAATTATCCTGAGCATTACTTAAATCAAAATTGGGCATATTTTTGTTTGCTACCCGAGTAAATTTTTCATTGAAATGATTAGCTATATTGAATCCATCAGAAATTATTTTATCTTGATCACTAATGCTAAAAAAATCACTATTCTTCTTTCTTAATCCAAGTTCAGACTCAACAACTGTCCATACAGCCTTACTTCTATTTTCTGAATTTTCTATATAGGTAGAGTTAGACAATTTTTTCACTAAACTACAAACAGTCCTTTTGTGTTTTTCGCTAAACTTCAAGAAATCTTTACAATGGTCTTATATACTTAAAAAGGAAACTACTCTCTCTTTTCTACTTTTTAAGTTTATATGACCATTTTAAAGATTTCTTGTTTGTATCTTCTTGTATATTGAAATTTAATATTAGTAACTAAATGTGCAGTATACCTCATAGTCTAACATAACCCTTTCAGTGAAGGGAATTAAATTAAATTTTTGCAACTGGATCAAATATTAAATCGTACTTATCAAAACACCTTTTTTATATCTAAAATAATATTCTCTATAATTTAAAAGAACTTACTAAAACATGCAATTATAAAAATGTAAAAGAACATCATGAGAGATTAAATAGTCAATAAACTCGTATTTAGTTTCTAGAATTCAAATATAATTTTGGAGATCCAACTACAAGTTGAATTTGTTAAATACTGTCAATAAATCAAACACATTGCTTTTTTCTAATATTAGTCATATACACTGTATTAAATGTTTTTAGTAGAAACAATCATTCCTTGTTATATTAAATAAGTTTCAAAACCATTAAACCTTATGGTTTATTTTTAGTGAATTTGTTGCTGTTATCCTATGGAAGTTAAGACTTCTATCACAGATAACTCTACCCAGAGAGCTCACAGTAAACAGGAAAAGCGTATGGCGCTGTTTAACCTCTTTCAGGACAGTGGCACACTTGTGGACATTAAGATATATTATAATTAAACCATTTCAAGGAAAGATCCTTCAAGGATAAGAATATGTGCTCTATGGCACATTTGATGCCATTAATATGTATTGAGATAGTTAACCTGCTTCTAGCTTGTATTTTATTCGCTAAAACAGTTTGTAATCAACTTTTATTGAGAGCCACCTGCTTTCATTCCCAGGCTACACTGAGGATATTTGTCCTGGGAGAAGTTAAGGAGTATGTTGGCAACATGCACTACATGACCGTAAATTTAGGATGTGATTTTGCCACATTGAAAAAGTTTTAAACCTGATATATTACTATCAGCTGATATTTATTATTTTAATATTCGTTTTTAATATGGTTAGTTGATTGCGTTTATTCTGGCAACGCTGCCCAGTTGACAGCAACTTGACAAGCTCCAAAGCAGACAGTTGACACACTACAAACAATTTTTAACACTCTGCATGGTATTGAGCGGGAACAGTTCATTCACCTGAGTTTTCAGATAGCCGAGTAGCACATTTAGTCAATGTAAAGTTAGAAAGACAAATGACCAAGTTGTCATTTGGCCCAGCACAGACCTTGGGTGTTTCAAATCTGCAACCCAACAGCCCAGTGATCAAACAGATGAGTAGTTATAGTCCTTTCTGAAAACATTGCGCAGGCGCAGTTCAATATTTAACTCTCAGTGTATTATTATTACGCAGGCAACATGAGTTTAAAAATTTAAAATGTACTTTTACTTTTAGTTATTAATTGATGGAAACACAGTAACAGATATTTAAAAAATTCAACAATCCAATATTAATATTATGGCACGACGAATTAAATAAAAATACTTTATTGAATTCGATATTAACAAAATTTTGAGCACCAACGTTTATTAAGTCCTCCATTTGATACGTGTCTATGTCAGATAATCTTAGCTGTCTTACTCCAACTATTACATTATTATTTTTTTATGTGGTAACAGTATAATGTTCACATTTAGATGGGTAACAACAATTAATTAACAATAGTAAGGTTTGTATATATCCTACTCAATAAAATGAAACAAAAATACTGACTGTTTTTATTTTGAACATCAATGGAACTAATAGGCCTATATTGAAATCCTTTAACTTTGTTCAAATATAGGTGTTGAATTTCAACAACCTAGAAATTAAATTCATGTTCATTTAATTGCTAACGTAAGAACATTTATAATAGGTTATTCAAAGTATTTAACAAAACACATACTTAACAAACTTAATTCGGTTTAGTTATTAAAAAACGCTTCAGTAAAGCATAAAATTGAGCTTACATAAACTATATTTTTATGTATATTTTTTACATAAAAATATAGATTGGAAAATTGTTTATAAACAAACCTTCTTTATTGAACAATATAATACTGCCGGATAATAACTATCTAAAGTTGTCCATTCTTTTTTTTTATTTATTTAACGGCAAATAAATAAACATTTTGCAATGTTTTCAGGAAGGACTGTGACTACTCGGCTGACTGTTCGCTCAGATGACTGTCATCGCGTGTTCCGCACAGCCAGTTTCAATCAGCCCAGTGCCCCCTTCCTCGGCTTAATGACAACATGGCCAACTACCCTTCTTTTTCTATTCTGTATTAGAGCTGTATTCGGCTGTCTGAAATCTCGGGTAAAAGACGGCCATCCGGACTGAGCTATCTGGGTAGAGTTAGTTATCCGTGCTTCTATCACTTTCTGTAGATTAAATTTATGAAGACATCACAACAGGCCCGTAGCTAGGCTGGGGCAACCGGGGCATTGCCCCGGGGCCCCCGGCCAGGGGGGGCCCCCAAATGAAGGTGGAAAAATTGAAAATGAAATTAAAGTTTATGTGAAATTTATTGATTACTGTAGGGATATTTCATCGAATCATCAAAATGTCTTTATAAAAAAATATTTAAATAGCTTTTCAATATAAAATAATGGACAGATATTGTTCTCACAGAGATTTCGTAACAAAAATAGACAGACTATCAATCAGCCTGTCAGTTGTCACGCAATTAAAGAAGTGCAGTTTGCACTTTTAGTTCACCTTACTCCCCCATCCCCAACAGTAATAAACTCGTCCTGACGTCGACGTGACGTAGACGGCTCCGTCTGCCGACTGCCTCTGCCACAGCTGACAGACGACAGTGAGAGTGACAGACAGACAACTACGACTAGTGACAGACAGCCCGGATAAGGTTATGTTATGTTGATGGTAAACTAACACCAAAAACTGACGTTTTGGCGTTCGCGTCCGTTACTCGTTTGTTACGGTGTTATACAATTTGTATTCTTATTCTTGTATTTGTTAAAATGAAAAGAAGCTATCAAAGTGGGGCAAAGAAAAGGCAAGACAAGAAGAAAAGAGAAGAGGATGCTTCAAAGTGTTCTTCCACCCTATCTGCTTGGTTAAGTCCTACTACTAGTACTACTACAACTAAAAGTACTAATGTCACATCTACATCTAGTACTGAAAATAGACCAATAATCGGTGAGTGGTTTGAATTTAGATACGGTATTTAGGCCTAATTAATTAGCTTGGCCAATAACTATATAATTAATATCTTAAAATTTAACTATGTTAAAATTAACTGTGTTAAAATTTAACTAGAGTTTGAGTGTTTGATTGAGTTTAGACCACTGTGTCTGACTCAGACTGCAATCTATTCTAATCTAATAAGCAATGTTTGTTTGTGAATTTATCACTAGTCATATATAGGCTACATATTACCTACTATTGTGTAGTGGTAATTTAATTTTTTATGTGACTTTTATGATTCCTTTGGTTTCTACTTCTTTCTGTGTAGGTATTTTATTTGTTTATACATGCACAGCAGCACAGCATGAATATCTATCATAGTAATTTTATATCTTTCTGTGATAATATGATGTAAAAAATGCACCACACTCGCTTGCACATTCATTATTTATGAGGCCATGTATCTACTCTACTGTATAGGTACATCAGCATCAGCTAGGCTGAGCTAGGCTATGTACTAAAATTGGGCTCGGCAGATTTAGTCCTAATAGTATGTTTTTCCAATGCAGGTGAAAGAGGTTTTGTTATATCTTTACAATGTTATTAAAATTGGCTTTAAATTATATGTTATATGTAACTAAATGATATTTTGACTTGCTATTTTTTATTGCAGCCTCAGTCCCAGGAAATGAGATTGAAAAGGAAGTTACAGCTCAAGATAACGCTGAAGAAAGTATTGATGAAGAAGTAACATGCCTAGGGCTAGGGCATCAACAAGAAAATTGTGCCAAACCTCCAACAAGTCCTACGTCAAGCAGTGAACTGATCGGCGTAAATGATCAAGTAAGTAGACATGCCAAGTACAGAATACTTATATTATATTTTTCAACATAACAACATATGCTGTTTTATCGCCCTAAACATGGAATATTTACGATAAAATATTCCATGGTTACATGGAAGTAAACAGTATTACTTCCATGTAAACATGGAATTACAGTAAGTCCCTATTGTTATGATCATGTTTGTAAGAAAAAAATACTAATGCATTGCAATCTACTTACAGGTGGAATGTAGCCGGACGAATAAAATTAATGAAACTTGTTTAAACACCGGAGAACCCCATTTTCCAGACCAGATCATCGATCCAGAGGTGAAAAAACGAATTATTGAATTAGGACCCTATCAACCAGTTGGCCCATTTCCATATGATGGAAAACAAGGTAGGTCCTTTTCAGACAATTATTTTACCCTGAAGTCAAAGTCTGGGCTCAAACTGAAAAGAACTTGGTTGTGCTATTCGTCCAAATTGGATTGTGTTTATTGCCAACCTTGCTGGTTGTTTCCCCAGAAAGGACCTGTAGGAGGATGGGATTCAGGATTAAGGGACTGGAAACATTTGTCTGATCGCATAAAGACACATGAGAATTCACAGCACCATGCTGATTCCTGCTTGGTTTATGAGCAATGGCGACGTCATGGCTCAATAGACGATGCACTAGTAAAAGGTTTGAAGGAGGAGCGGAATTTTTGGAGGAAAGTTTTGAAGAGGGTCTTAGATGTCTCCCTTATGTTGGCAACATGCAACCTTCCTTTTCGTGGAGACAGTTGGCATATCACTGATAGAAATAAAGGTAATTTTCTATCATTGATTGAATTGCTGTCAAAATATGACACTATCCTAGAAGATCTAATTACAAGGCCTAGTGGTACTGTTAATTATCTCAGTCCAACAATTCAGAATGAAATTATTTCTCTGATGGCTAGTGAAGTGCTTAGTGGAATTAAAGAAGAGCTTTTGAGTGCGCCTTTTTTCTCCATAATTTACGACACAACACAAGATGTAAGTAAAGTAGATCAGCTAAGCGAAGTTTTTCGCTATGTAAAGATTGACCATGACCAACTCGGAAAACCTTGTGAGTTGAGAATTTGTGAAACGTTTACATCTTTCACAGCAGTTACTGACCAAACCGCTTCGGGGCTAGAAGACGTCATCATAAAATCAATTTCAGAAAAAGGCCTTGACATAACAAAATGCAGAGGACAAGGATACGATGGTGCATCGGTCATGAGTGGTGTGTATAATGGAGTACAAAAGAGAATCCAAGAACTTGCACCCCATGCCTATTTCATTCACTGTGCCAGCCATAATTTGAATCTGCTTCTTAAAGATGCCGTTGAATGCAATCGAGAAATAGCACAATTTTTTGAGACGGTGCAAAATATTTACAGTTTTTTTGGCCACAGCATTGTTCGGTGGCAAGAACTAAAAGTCGTTTCTGGTTGTACAGAGAATCCGAAGGCTCCTGGTCCTAAAGACAAGGTAACATTAAAGACTTTAAACCCTACACGTTGGGCAGGGAGATATGAAGCTGTGTACGCTTTAAAGGAAAGGTTCGGTGATGTAATGAAAGCCTTAAATAAAATAATTTTGACAAGCAAAAAGCCAAAGGAAAGGAATGAAGCTGAGGGGCTCAAAAAAAGGTTAGAATCTTTTAGTTTTGTTTTGGTCTTGACTGTCCAGTGCAAAGTATTAGGGGAAATAAACATTGCCTCAAAATCCTTGCAAACGGAATCTATTGATTTAATGACAGCGTACGATCTCCTAGGCAATGCTTTATTGAAAGTAACCGAACTTCGTTGGTCCTTTGAAGAAGTCTGTAGTGAAGCAGAAGAAGTATGTTCAAAATGGGGGATTACGATTACCCATGAATTTATTAGCCAACGTGCAAGAAAGGTAAAGAAGCACTTTGATGAACTTTGTGAAGACCAAAGACTGACAGATCCTAAAAGCAATTTCAGAGTGACAATATTCTTCCCAATGGTTGATACTATAGTGTCACAAATTGACAACCGTTTTAAAGGCATGAAGCAAGTGATTGATGCCTATAAAATTGTTCACCCTTCTTTCCTGGCCTCATGTTCAGATGAAGAACTGCGTTGTGAAGCTGATAATTTTGTAAGCAGATTTTCAGATGATGTAACGCCATTGTTCAAAGCTCAGATTTTATCAGTAAGGAATGCTTTTCAATCCAAATTAAAGGATTTCAAAGAAGTAAAAGAAGTTGCAAATCTCCTACTCATTGAAAACAGTTCCCTAGCATCAACCTACCCGGATGTACTAACAGCATGCTTTATGTACCTCACAGTCCCTGTGACAGTAGCCAAAGCAGAGAGATCATTCTCAAAATTAAAACTCATCAAAAACTACCTGCGAAGCTCCATGTCCCAACAACGTCTCACTGATTTGGCTCTTTTGTCTATTGAAAATGACAGAGCCCGAAAAATAGATTTTGACCGAATTATTGATGTTTTTGCTAGTGTCAAGTCAAGAAGAAAGTCTTTTTAGTAAGTTCAGTTGCATTCTCACTATCAAACTAGTTGGGCAATTTTAAACTTGAGAATGAGTGGGTATTACCACCATTGATCATATATAATCAATGGTATTACCAGTATTACCATAAACACCATAAATAAATATACAATTTATTGTGTATTCAAAGGTATTACATAATTAATGATATTACTTGTATGTTTATCTACTAAACTATATTGCTTGGATGTAGGCCTAAGAAGAGACTAAAAAGTTTTAAGACATCAGCACTTATGTCTTTATATATTTATTATCTATTGTGAATAAAATTTGAAAAAATAATTATGTTTTTAATTTTCCTTTCAGCACTATAAATAGAATACCAATCACAATGGTAAGCTGAAAAAATAATGGTTCTAAAAACCAAACTAATGGCACCAGGGCCAGGAGTCATACAAATTTGCAAATAAAATCATTACCAGTTTATGACTTACCGTAGAAATTTGTAAACATAGTTTATGCAAACAATTAAGTATTATAGATTTAATAAGAAAAAAAGGTAATAATAATAATAATAGGATAATAATAAAAAAAATGCACATAAATTCTAAGCCTAAAGATCCAATTACTGTATGCTTATATCTATTAATTAAAAAAAGTGCGAAATATATAACAAAGGGGGGCCCCGAATGGACTTTCTGCCCCGGGGCCTCCAAGGGCCTAGCTACGGGCCTGCATCACAATGAAAACATTAACTTTAATCCGTTTACTTGGCAATGTAATTGTATACCTTATTATTGTGTGTATATTTTCTGTTAGTAAGTAAACTTTTAAAACAAATTTGGAATTGGACAAAATATTAAGATATTTTAATGTTTTTTACAGGTATCACAACCACCCAACAACAAATATATTGATCAAGTTTGGGATCATGGTTATGTTCTAAAAATTTTGAATTCTTCAGATTCAAAAAACTTAAATGTTGTTAAAGCACAGGGTGAATTGATGCTTTACCTAGGTAAGATCAAAGTGATACTGATTCATAATAATTAGCAGTTAATATATTATTTTCATAGTATGTTCATAGTTATTATGAATTACATTCTATTTTTGATTTGTATGTACCATACATATTTGAAGTAATTAATTAACAATTACTTTTAGGTATCAAAACAATATTATTAATTTTAAAATAATTCCTTATTAAGTAATATTGTATGATTTTTAAGTTCAAAAGATGTTACTTAGTTCTATCTAAAAACATTTTATAAAATTGAGTTAATTTTTGTATAAACAAACTACTCATCAGTTCACATGGACCACAGGCCTGTGTTTGAATTTTATTCAAGTTCGACCTCCATTTGGAGGTTCAAACCTTGAATTCCAAGATTTAAATCCTTAGAGCCATAGTGGTCCAGTGTATAAAGGACAAACTATGATCTACGTTGTTAAAGACCAATATCATCCAAACAATTACGTTTATTAAATATCAAAATGCACATAATTTACAGAATCACTAAGTAGTTACGTAAAATACAAGAAGTGTGAATAATTTTCTGCAGAGACTGCATGGCCAGGAACTTGCTAGATAACTTCCAGAATATATTAAAAGAAACAAGAAACTTAATAGGGCCTATAATTTAACAAAATTTAAAACCTTTTATTAAGTGGTTGTTCATTCCATTTGAAGAGTAAATAAACTGTTTTATGAACTAATTGAAACTTCAATTTGTATTTTATTTAGTAGGATGGTAGAGTAATTGGTTAAAATTACCTCTTAAATGACCATCATAAATTTTCAGCTTAAGTCCTAAGTCCATTTAAATGTTTTAATGAAAGACGAATTAAACATATATTTAATTACAATGCAGGAACCCTGCAAAATGTAATTAATTATTATGAAGTATAAATAGACAAAACTTTTCTTTTCTATGTTATACAGATAAAACTTTAGTATTTTTCTATGTTATACAGATAAAAACGGTATAAAAACACCTCAACCGCAGAAAAGTGTTGATGGGAAGCTCTTCTGCTTGGATACACTACAAAATGGCAGCAGTTTTTCAGGTATATTAATACCTACAAAATTGTATTGTTCTTTATTTGCTTATTTTTTAATAGTATATAAAATAAATAAAACAACTGCTTTTAGTGGGGAATAACCAATATTCTTGCTTCCAGTTGGTTTAATGCTGTACATCTTTATAAATTTGCATATTTTAGTAAAAGTATAAATTTTATTTACTTACAAAGTGTAAAGATGTGTATTAGTTAAGGAAAAATATATCTTTAGTTTCTCAAGGGAATTTAATTACACTTGGAAATGTAATTTTCCCTGTCCAAGATGATACTTCATGCACAATTCTTGTTAAAAAAATGTTATTATGTTAATGGTGGTTTTGGTTCTAATGATATGTTTTGTTATATTTTCCCCCTAAATATGTGTGATCACCACGATTATTTTTACTTGATAAAAAATATTCCACAATGTTCATAGTTTCTTATTGTAAACGTTGACCAAGGCATGTCTTCAGGATATATGATTTTATTCTATACTCTCATTTTCCGCTGGTAACAAACACCGTACTAGTACTCGTTTCTCATAAGTATTCCTTTTTACCTTCGATAGTCTAACATTTATAAGTATACAATGGAAACGTGTTAAATATTGACTTGCGAGTCTATACCCCCTCAATTTATGTGGCATAGCAGAATGGGGCTAAAATTGGACCAGAGTATACAAGAAATTAACTTGCTTTGCTCACAGATGGATGGAGAAAAGACTGAAACTAGAATCTTTGCTACCAGACTCAAGATATAGAACAAGAGTTGAGTAGTATTGAAAAAGCAAATCTAACGAAATATGAGTCTTTATATAGAATACAAAAAAAGATTATTTATGTGAACTCAGGAGTTGTGTGTGAGTGTGCGCGCGCGTGTGCGTGCATGTGTGTGTGCGCGTATGCACATGTGTGCGTGTATGCACATGTGTGCGTGTGAGCGTAAGCGAGTGCGAGTGCATGCGTGGGTGAGTGCGTGAATGGGTGGGTGCGTGCGAGAGAGAGAGAGAGAGGGGGTGGGGGGTGGGGAGGGTTTCATAGGAATGATTAGAGGAGATTACTGACCATTGGTTGTTCTGTTGCTACCTACATACGAGGGGATGACCAGATGTTTTAAAAAGAAAACATACTAGGACAGAAGACAAAAGAACTAGTTCAACACATCATCTATGACTGCATCTCAGTCCTCCATCACACTGGCCTCCAAAATTCCCATGGTATTCTTATGGAGCTATATTAATTAATTGACTGATTTTTTTATTAACGGCTGTTAAATAAAAACAAGTTTAATAAAATTGTGCTAGACTAAACTTTTAAAATTGAAAATAATTGAGTACAGTAGTAAATTATATATAAAAGCAGCTGTTCTAAATTGGATATAAATTGGATCCGATGTTCATTTCGATTACATAATGAAACTCAATATTATGACAAGCGAAGCGGGCGGGTTTAGATAGTAATCCATTCAGTCGACCAGCAATTAATTAACAAGGTACCGCCCACCCATACACTTACAGTGGTATTGACCCACCCACCCAACCATACACTTACAGTGGTATTGACACACCCGCCCACCCATACACTTACAGTGATATTGACCCATCCACCCATACACTTACAGTGGTATTGACCCACCCACCCATCCATACACTTACAGTAGTATTGACCCACCCGCCCACCCATACACATACAGTGGCATTGATGTTTTGAATATTTTTGCTGCTGATTTGAGGCATAGGTCACCCAAAGCAAAATATTGATTCAATCTTGTCTATAGAGTCTATTGTCTGCCTTACGGTTTTCTCTTAAACTTGACCTTCTTAAAAGTATTGAGCAAGGCTTTGCAGAAAGAAGGAAACAGCATTGTCTCTTGCTCATTATCTACTAATGGTGCGATTAAAATTCTTGAGGAATGAGAAGTGGGACCAAATTTGAAAAAGGTTATTCAATCTTCCAAAGGAAAACTGCATTCCATTCCTGATGAAAGTAGATTGTGATGAAAGTATATCCACTGATATGAGCTTATCAGAGAGCAGCAAACGGCGGAGGGTTCTGTCTAGTAGACTTGACAGCTATGTTGTCATTACACCAGTTGGACACAGACCTTCTGACACTGTCCGCAATGCTGATGCCAATGGAAAAAAAAGGTCGGTGGCAACAGCTAAAACTATAACTTCCGAATAAGTTTTTAATGCACAGTTCTAAACATGTTGTTAACAGAAATGAAAAGAAGATTTTCAGTGGACAGTTTGAAACTGGCAACTTCATGTGAACGGTTTTTATGTTTAATAAATCTTAAAAAATTGTTTTCTTCATAATTAGTTATCCTATGGGAAGTATCAAATGTGATATTGTTGAAAGCAGAAATGCAAATTGCAAATATGGTTAGGCGAGAAAAAGGACACTGAAAATGCAATAATAAATTTTGGAACTTTACTAAAAAAAATCCCACCTCTAATCGAAATCGCCAATGATAGAACCTACCCTAACTTGTGAAAGATTTTGTGTATTGAATTATATTAGTTATCCAACAGCGCAACTTGTGAATGGACATTTTCAACTATGCGAAGAATAAACAACTGGCTGCGTTCAACGATGAGTGAAGAACAACTATCAGACTTGATAGTTCTTTTTTTCAGAAAGTGATATTGTGAAGGCTATGAACTATGACTATTGAGACCCATCCCCCCACCAAAGCTGGAAAGCGTGCCAACCGGGGGATGGCTCAAAACAAGTCAAGCAATGGGATCACGGGTGGCAGTTGGAGGGTCAAAATAAAACTTGGCAGCTGAGCGAAACTAATTTATTACAAGTTTAAACTGCAAAACTGGCTGGCAGAAGGCCGCAATATAAATAGGCCGAAGGCCACAATACAAATTCGCACTTAAATCAATAGCAAGAAACCCTAAAATTACCAAGATAATACAAAAACTACAAAAACACTTAACGCTACAAATACCAAAATTAACAATTTAAATGGCCTATCTGCAGCCTAGCTTGAGACACCCAAAACGTGAGAAATTAATTAACAATTTAAAAGTGACAAATTTAGAAACAAATTTGATAACCCCAAATAACCCCGGCAATTCAGCCCACATCCCATGATTCCACCGAGGCCAGGGAGTAAGCCGGAATCCCTGGGCAGCTCCGAATTAGAAGTTAAGCAAAAGTACAGTAATCCCCTTTTGGTGAAAGAATAAAAATTAAACAATTTAAAAAAAATATAACACGGTACCGTTTTAGTAAAAAGTCACTTCAAGACATCCAGAATACAATTAACAAAAAATATAAATAACAATCACTAGGCCTAAACATATAAATAAATAACAGAACTTAACCATAGGGACCTAACAAATATAAAATCTAAAAAAATATAACAACAAATAAAACTAACTAAAATAAATAACAATAAATATTAACATGAGTTTTTTTTTCTCTTTTTTCTTAAATTTGAAATATATATATATATATATATATATATATATAGAGAGAGAGAGAGAGAGAGAGAGAGAGAGAGAGCAATGTCCCCCATGGCTGTTTCATAAATCCTTGTTCAGTCTTTAGGCCCAGGCCTCAATAAATAGTTCGGCACCTTTTTTCTTATTTTTCTTTATATTTCACTTTTTTTCTTTTTTTTTATAATACCATCAAAACCCCCAGCTCAGCCGCCGGGAAACAAAATGGAACGCACTGACCTGAGGATAGAAGACTTCTACCCCAAAGATGTAGAGAGGGTAGCGGGCGACTCTAGGCTCCAACATGGTCCTCAGGCCAGGCTAGCAGTGGAGATGATCGACCATCCCCGGACGGCAGGCTGAGGGTGGAAACGTCCTGCTCAAGGACCCTGGAGTTTTGAGTCTCTAGCCGGACATGTCTTGAAGCCTCTAGGCGTAGAAAGTCCAATGACGGCCAACCTGACAGACAAAGGCTGGAACACGGAACGACCGAGTCCGAGCCAACGGCCACCAAAGTAAAGCGAATCGCCGGGCACGATCGGTCTCAGGCAGCCCGGCAGACCATGACAAAAGTAACGAAATGTACCGGTCAAACGACCCGGTACAACTTCCCTCTGCAAAACCTCAACACACCCAGGCAGGGGAGAAAACTCGATACCTCAGGGAACCAAACAGAAGAAGAAGAAGAAACCTCCAAAGAGTGGACGCCAAAGAGAATCTAAGAGGGGAAACCCCTCAAACAGGGAGTGAACAACCCTGACTGTCGGGCCCGACAAGAAAAGAGAGAAGGAGACTCTCTCAGAACAGCCACCTAGGGCGCAGAGGTGATCAATCTCTGTGCCCCAAGAAACCCCCAGGAACACCAACTCCTGGATCAACCGTTCCCTGGAAAGCCTTAAGCTGGGACACATAGGCTTTCCTAAACACCCTGCCTGACTGGGGATCAACCAGCAGAGCAGTCACCGGTGACAAAAACCTGTCGATGCGGTGGGGACCAGACCACCGATAGCACAACTTTGCAGCTCTTCGTTCCGCGGCCGAACTGACCGGGTGAGCCTAACAAAGAACCAGATCTCCAACCTGAAAAGGGTTAGGAGTACGACCCTTATCATACCTCCTCCTTACTCTCTCTCTAGCACGTAGCAGGTTGCGCCGAGCAGCCCGCCACGTGGACACTACGTCAGTGGCACCTGGCGTAGGTAGAAGATCCTCTAGCCTCCACAAGTTGGACAAAGGGTTGTTAGGAGGGTAGCCATGTAGAATCTCGAAGGGAGTGCCATGGTGACTCTCATGCTTGGAAGAATTGAAAGCAAGCTGGAGCCAAGAGAGACTCTCATCCCAGGTGTTCTGCTTCTCAGCATGGAAAGTAATAAGGGCAGACCGAAGATTGCGGTTGAACCGCTCTGCATGAGAAGGCTGTGGGTAATAAGGAGAGGTAGTCACATGCCTGATACCATTGCCAAAACAGAACCTACGAAACTCGTGTGAGGTAAACTGGCTACCGTTGTCGGACACAAGAGTAGAAGGCACACCAAAGTGCTGGAAGAGTTGGGACTGGAGAGCACGGATGGTGAGCTTAGCCGTAGCACTCCGAAGTGGGAAAAGCCAAACGAACTTCGAGAAAGCATCCACACAAACAAGCAGGTAGGAGCTACCTGACTTGCTACGGGGAAAAGGACCCACGTAGTCGATGAACACCTTCTCAAAAGGACGCTCAGCCACCTCAGAAGATAACAACCCTAACTTAGCATTCTGACTAGGCTTGCTAAGAGAGCACAGGTGACAAGCCCGCACTCTGACTGCAACATCCCGGTCCATGCCCTTCCAGATGAAATGCCTACGAATCTTAGCGATGGTCTTATGAATGCTAAGATGACCGCCCACAAGGGAAGAGTGATAATACTGAAAGACCATCGGTACTAGATGACTAGGCAGCACTACACGGGGTTCACCCCTCTGTCGAGGACGGCAACAGAGTACCCCTTTGGACAGAAAATAGGGAGGGTGGGCACCTCCCTCTTGAAGCTCACCTAAGATGACTGACAGCTCAGGATCTTTCTGCTGATGGGACAGTAGGTCGTCAAAAGCCAGAGGAAAATCCAGAAGAACAGCACCACACTGAGCAACATCCTCAGTCGGTGGATCACTGGGTTCGTGATACATGCGGGAAAGAGCATCCGCGATGACATTCTGGGTACCCCTAAGATGTTGGACTCGGAACTTAAAAGCAGAAATTTTGACCACCCAGCGACCAATTTTCCCAAGCTGTCTGGGATGGACAAGAAGCCAAGACAGTGCTTGATTGTCCGTCTCCAGCAAGAACTCAGCGTGTTCCAAGAAACGCCGAAACTTGTCCGTACCAAAGACAACAGCCAGACACTCTAACTCATAGATGGAAGAAGCTTTCTTTTCCTGGTGAGACAACGTCCTCGAAGCAAAAGCGATGGGCTGCCTGACCCCATCAAACTCCTGAGAAAGAACAGCAGCAATGGCGGAGGAGGAGGCATCAGTCTGAAGAATGAATTCTCTGCTGAAATCAGGTATACGCAGGACAAGAGGTTGCATGATAGCCTCCTTGAGAGCATCAAAGGCAGTCTGCTGAGCTTGGCCCCACACAAAAGGGACACCTTTCTTCCGCAACTCGTTCAACGGGGCAACAAGCTCGGCTACGTTAGGGATGAACCTACAGTAAAAATTCACCATCCCCACAAAACGGGCAATCCCCTTGGCATCTCTGGGAGGAGGAAAATCCCGAATGCCCTGGGTCCTCGCAGGATCAATGCAGACGCCTCGAGAAGATATCAGATGACTCAGAAAAGAAATCTCAGAACGAGCAAAAGTGACTTTCTCCGGATTGACGGTAAGGCCAGCTGATTTAAGGCGACTAAGAACTTCCTCCAGATGTTGCATGTGTTCCCCGAAAGTCTCACTGTAGACAAGAAGGTCGTCCAGGTAATTGAAGACAAACTTGAATTTCACATCATGGAAGATGGAATCAAGCAGACGAGTGAGAGTCTGGGCACCCACAGCAAGACCCATAGGAACCCTAGTGAACTGATAGAGATTCCAGGGAACACAGAAGCTAGTCATAGGCCGTGATTCCTTCTTCAGTGGAATCTGATGGTAGGCCTGGTTCAAATCAAAAACACTGAAAAACTTAGCCTTACCGAACCAATCAAACGCAGAATGCAAATCAGGCAGAGGTACCGAGTCAATAGCGACCTTAGCGTTGAGCCTCCGATAATCCATCACAAGCCTAGACTTACCATTAGGCTTGGGCACAAGAAAAGCTGGACTGGCATAAGCGGAACGAGACGGTTCAATCACACCCTTGCTCAGAAGATCTTCAATCATAGCCCTCATAACCTCCATCTTTGGGGGAGCAAGTTTGTACGGATGACTTCTAACAGGCTGAGAATCGGTGAGGTGGATCTCATACTCCAGAAGAGAAGTGACCCCAAGCTCAGGCGTAAGCACATCAGGAAACTGCAAACACAGCCTCCTAATGGCCTCCGCCTGCTCAGGGGGAGATGACCAACTGGATCCACCTTGGGTTGTTCGGGCTTACAACCCACCTCTCTGACTGCAGGAGGGCAGTCAGAATCACCTACTAGAGGCACCAAAACTCGCCGATTGAACTTGAAAAACATCTGGCGCTTCTGGAGGTCAAGCACCATACCACTTTTAGAGATAAAGTCTGCCCCTATGATACAAGAAACCGCCAGGTCCTTGGCAACAAGAAAACCCCACCTCCAGGAAAATCCTTCAATTTTAAACTGTAAAAACGCCTTTAGAAGTATAGGAAGAGGAGTTTGGGATGCCGTCCAGCACGTAATAGAAGAAGGCTCGGTGTGCCTGACAAGTCCTAAGGCGTCAAGGGACTCAAAAAGAGAAAGGCTGATGATACTGCATGCCGAACCAGAATCAAGAAGGGCTCGACACACCGTTCCACCAAAAGAAACAAAAACGCCAGGACACACCGAGGTGACTGCCCTAAGCCCCAGGGAAGCCATGCCAGCAAGGCCTGAAAAATCCCCGACACTCCTGCTATGGGCACGTGTCAGAGGCAAATGGCCACGGTCACTCGCAACAACGCGGGGAGCTACTGTGGAGGCAAACCCCCCCCCCGCTGAGCGTTTCCCGCCCCACGACCTCGAGCACGTGGACAGTCACGACGAATGTGACCAATAAGCAATAAGCAATAAGCAATAAGCAATAAGCAATTTATTGATCCGTTAAACATGCAGTTACATGCAATTGGACAGGTCAATACATAATTAAAGTACATAAAAAATTGCAATCAAGTTTAAATAGTATATACTACAACGATTATCTCAATAAGTAATAAAACATTATGTCTAAATATAAATATCTACATGCAGAGATTGAGGCACACATGCTCAATTGTAGCAAAGAATATAATAATTTAAGCTAATAATTTTGGTAAATATACTTAATACATGCAAGGGTTACAGCAATTCATTCACTGTTAAAACAAAAAGATTGATTTAGGTGGATGCTCAATTAAAAAAGCCACTGACAATTTCAGTAGGAAGTGTAAAAAAATCATTCATAGAGTAGAGAGGCCAAGCCAGAAGAAGCCTTCTGAGGCCACTTTTGAATTTTGAAAGATCTTGGTTCCTAGCAATACAGGGCAGAGCGTTAAACAGTCTAATGCAGAACATATTACAGTTCACTTGTGATTTTTTTAATCTAACAAAAGGTACATCTATTAAATGCCTGTTTCTAGTATCATAGTCATGCACATCACCCCTACATGTATAGCCAGAAGCATGCCTACTTTTAAAATTATATAATGTAATAAATATATACAAGCTGTAAACTGTCATTAACTTTTCAGAAATGAATATTGGCCGACAGTGAGCATCGTAAGCTGCTCCAGATATAAGCCTAACAGCTTTCTTTTGCAGAAGAAAAACATTGTTGATGTTAGATGCATTTCCCCAAAGCCTAAGACCATAAAGTAAAGTACTCTGAAAAAAGGCCATATAGGCAGTTCTTAGATAATCCTGGGGTACACTAGATTTTAGATTTCTAAGGAGGTACAAAACTCTTGATAACTTAGTGCACACAGTTAAGATTTGAGAATTCCAGGTAAGTTTTACATCCAAGGTCAATCCAAGCAGCTTGACAGTATTACAAAGGTTTGTATCAAGTGGAGGAATCTTCCCAAGGGAAAAAATTAGCTTTTGAGTTTTCTCATGATTCAAAAACAAGTAATTAGCTTGGAACCAGGCAGAAACTGTATCTAAGGAGTGGCTCATGTCATCGTAAAGTGAGTTACAACTACGATTTGAGTGCACCAGAGTGGTGTCGTCAGCATAGGATGTTACACTGGAACCAGTATTATAACTTAGATCATTTATCATTATTATAAATAATAAAGGGCCCAGGACTGAGCCAGGTCGGCCACAAGCAAAGCACACAACAGGAGGCCAAGAACCACGACCCTCCACTGGCTGACTCACACCTACAGACATAGCCGGTCGACGGGTGGGGAGAGCACGATGACTCTCATGATCCCTCCCTTGCTGGTCTGAGAACTGCACGCTGCGCGAAACAATGCACAGCTGATGCAGCTCCCGAAAAGACGAAGGCACACCAGCAAAAACTAGCCTACACCGTTCTTCAGGAGAAATGCCATCCAGGATGACACGAACGGTGTCAGCTTCAGAAAGTGTGAGGCGCAACGCTTGACGAGCTTCCTTGATAGACGAGACATAGGCTGCCAGAGACTCGCCCCTACCCTGCGACCGATAAAATCTGTCCATGACCAGCCTCTCCCTGAGTCAAATGGGAAGAAACGACGACAGTAACTCTCGATGGAACGAGTCCACCGAGGCATCACTGGCCAAGACAGAACTCAGCAACTCCCCAACGGGACCTATGCAATACGGGAAAATCAGGCGAAGCAAGTCCCCAGCCTGCATGCCGGGCATCTCACTAAGCCTGAGAAAGGCAACAAGAAACTTCAGAAGTTCCTCAGGATCCATCCCATCGATCACCGGGAGATTCTGGATCATGGGCGTGCTCTCTGGATCATGAGGGTTAGGTAGCTTGTGGTAGCTCAGCTGCAGAAGAGCAGGTGAACACAAAGGAGCCGAAGCAGAAGGAATGGCAGCCGGAGCCGAACCACAAGCGACCGCAACAGAAACGCCTGTAGGCTCAGAAGGAGCCTCAGGCACAGTGAGAGCCGTTGTCTCAGCCTGCGGCCTCGACACGTTAGGCGACAGCGAGAAATTAGGCCGCTGACCCAAACCCGTAGGAGTCGTGGAACCGGAGAGTGCCTGAAAAATCTCCTCAAGCCTAGACACACTCTCCAAGATCCACGCCCTATCCGATGGTTCCAACCCCGATGCCCGGTTGACCATCCGTAAGCGGGCAAGCAGGTGCCCCAGATGTGCAAGACGGCAGGCCCGGTCACGACCTACTGGAGGTTCCACCTGCAAATCTTCCAAAACCCCTTCCCAATCTTCTACCTTACGTTTACAAACCATCAACTCATCACCAACCTCCAGTAGATCAGACCACTCCACCGCCGTACCCGCGGACAACTGCTCTCGCAGCAACCTCCGGAGATTCAAAACATCACCCTCTGGAGTCACACCACGCGCCCTCAACTCGAAAATCAATTCCTCCTTCACTAGGAGGGCAACATTCTGCAGATAGGCCATCTTGAACGCAACAAATCTCAACAATACACAAAAAAATGACAACTCCAGGGTCCAAGCAGACTAAAACCCTCAGCCTACCGAGCCACTGCCGACCACTCCAATCCACCCATGAAACCCATTCAACAAAGTAACCAAGCGGATTGCCTAGTTTTTTTCTTTTTCTTTTTTTTTCTGAAGTTAAATTATTTATTTGGTTTTCTAATTGTTTTTGTTTTTAAATAATTATTTATTTGTTTTTTTTTTTCTCTAACAAATTATCAAAACGGTAGGTCGGCCAACCATGCAGGCAAACACCCACCGTCAACCACCAAGAGAGAATTTTTTTTTTTTTTTAGGCAACCACGCTCTGCTACCAATTGAGACCCATCCCCCACCAAAGCTGGAAAGCGTGCCAACAAGTCAAGCGATGGGATCACGGGTGGCAGTTGGAGGGTCAAAATAAAACTCGGCAGATGAGCGAAACTAATTTATTACAAGTTTAAACTGCAAAACTGGCTGGCAGAAGGCCGCAATATAAATAGGCCGAAGGCCACAATACAAATTCGCACTTAAATCAATAGCAAGAAACCCTAAAATTACCAAGATAATACAAAAACTACAAAAACACTTAACGCTACAAATACCAAAATTAACAATTTAAATGGCCTATCTGCAGCCTAGCTTGAGACACCCAAAACGTGAGAAATTAATTATCAATTTAAAAGTGACAAATTTAGAAACAAATTTGATAACCCCAAATAACCCCGGCAATTCAGCCCACATCCCATGATTCCACCGAGGCCAGGGAGTAAGCCGGAATCCCTGGGCAGCTCCGAATTAGAAGTTAAGCAAAAGTACAGTAATCCCCTTTTGGTGAAAGAATAAAAATTAAACAATTTAAAAAAATATATAACACGGTACCGTTTTAGTAAAAAGTCACTTCAAGACATCCAGAATACAATTAACAAAAAATATAAATAACAATCACTAGGCCTAAACATATAAATAAATAACAGAACTTAACCATAGGGACCTAACAAATATAAAATCTAAAAAAATATAACAACAAATAAAACTAACTAAAATAAATAACAATAAATATTAACATAAGTTTTTTTTTCTCTTTTTTCTTAAATTTGAAATATATATATATATATATATATATATATATATATATATATATATATAGCAATGTCCCCCATGGCTGTTTCATAAATCCTTGTTCAGTCTTTAGGCCCAGGCCTCAATAAATAGTTCGGCACCTTTTTTCTTATTTTTCTTTATATTTCACTTTTTTTTTTTTATAATACCATCAAAACCCCCAGCTCAGCCGCCGGGAAACAAAATGGAACGCACTGACCTGAGGACAGAAGACTTCTACCCCAAAGATGTAGAGAGGGTAGCGGGCGACTCTATGCTCCAACATGGTCCTCAGGCCAGGCTAGCAGTGGAGATGGTCGACCATCCCCGGACAGCAGGCTGAGGGTGGAAACGTCCTGCTCAAGGACCCTGAAGTTTTGAGTCTCTAGCCGGACATGTCTTGAAGCCTCTAGGCGTAGAAAGTCCAATGACGGCCAACCTGACAGACAAAGGCTGGAACACGGAACGACCGAGTCCGAGCCAACGGCCACCAAAGTAAAGCGAATCGCTGGGCACGAGCGGTCTCAGGCAGCCCGGCAGACCATGACAAAAGTAACGAAATGTACCGGTCAAACGACCCGGTACACTATGACAAACTTGTAAATTTGTTTCTATGGAAAGATGGACGAAAATAAGATGACTTGGAAAAAACATTATGTCTAGATAAGACAATAGAAAATGTTTGATGATGCAGATATTTTAATAGCTCAAAAATAATTTTAGATTTAAATGTTTTCTTGTGAAGTTTTTTCTTATAAATTCACTTAATCATATTTGCTATGTATATTTTAGATTCCTTAATTCTTTATTAACCAACTGTAAAAAACAAACTCAAATTCAAAGAAAAATATCAAAGGGGTTTGTTTTCTAACGATCACACTATTAGTGTACTACGTTTAATAATAATACAAATTAAATGGTACTTTTTAATGATTGTAATGATGATAGATAATAATATTGGGAGATTTCCAATGCTTCAAGTGTTTAGGAAACAAATACAACGTTTCAACAGATATAACAAATCCTGTCGTCTTCAGGTGTACTTACTAATTTAGCCTACATCTAAAACTATTTTTTTTTTCTCTTAACCCATTCTAATTCAAGAAAATACAACACTACATACTTAGATGTAATGTAATGTAGATCTAATGTACATCTTAGATCTAAGCATGTAGTGTTGTCTTTTCTTGAATTAGAATGGGTTAAGAGAAAGAACAACAATTGTTTTGGATGTAGGTTAAGTTAGTAAGTACACCTGAAGACAACAGGTGTTTGTTATACCTGTCCATACGTTGTGTTTGTTTCCTAAACACTTGAAGCATTGGAAATCCCCAAATATTAATAGCTATCATAAACAATCCAATGCTAACAAATAACTTTCAAACAATAATTGTAATGAGCTGTAAAATACAAAAGTGTTATTCGTAAATAAAAAATAGACTACCCTTTTAAGCCTAAAGCGGACCATTTAATTTCAGGTTTTGGTGATTAAATTTGGTATTCAAATACCTCAACATTTGCAGTTAGCTTGCACCTACGGATATCAAGGCCTAAATCCGCCCATGTTGGGAAGGCGACTGGAATGGATGACATCTTCACGGAATTTCTGAAATATGCTGGTGCAAAAGTAAAACATTAGCTTCTAACAGTCTTTATTGCCATATTTCCAAGTGGCAATATGCTCAAAGCTTTTAAAAGATCTAAAATAATAGCTGTTTTGAAGCCAGGCAAAGAACCACAACATTCTGAACGCTACTGTCCTATAGCTCTTTTGTCTGCTATAAGTTGCTTGAGAGGCTGATTTGGAAACGAATATCAGCTATTCTCAATGACAGCACCTCTGTTGAACAGGCTAGTTTCAGACTTGGTGGAAATTGTTGTGACCAGGTACTTTCTTTGGCATCTTTCGTTGAGAATGGGTTTGAAAAGATAAAGAAAACAACAGCAGCATTCATAGATCTTTTAGCAGCCTTTGACATATTTTGTGTCAAGGTTTTTAAAGATCAATTGAAGGCTTTCCTATCCTTGTTTCACTTCTCAATGTTTTAATAGTAGATTTACTTTGAACACAGTCTAAAATTACTAACCGGTGAGGTATAGTTAAATGTATGTGGTAAAATTACTACTATGGTAATGGTAATAAAGTATGATGAAGAGGTTTACATTGACTAAATAAACTATATCTGCTTTTAAGATTCATCACAGAAAGCCAAATCAGACCATGTAGTACGATTGTTGTCTTATCAAGATGGAACTTTGATGAAAGATATACCATGGTCTTTTAGTCTGCATTATAAAATAGGGAAGTATGCAGCAAAATTGAACCTGATACTACAGGTAAGTTTAATTATTGCTTTCTTCATACAATACTAACTTACATATTTAGTATGAATGAACAAAATAACTCGACAATCTAAAATAATGTAGTTATTACAAAAAGCTAAAATGCAGCGTAAATATCTGTTATTGTTTGTTTTATTAGCACATCTTAAACCTTTAGGGATGCTAAAGATATCTGTAGATGAGTGAAACATGGGAATAAAAGTAGAAAACCTTAGATTTTCAGCTTAAATCAAAACAATCTTTTTACTCACAATCATCTAAGAGAAGGGGAGGTGTTGTAGCCAAAGGGTTAGAGTGGAACACAAACAGCACGAGTTCGATTCCCAGTGTGACCCAAAAGTATTTATTCCTGTGCTGTTCATCCATGGTACAACTGTTTATAAAGTTTATAGTAAAGATAAGATAATAATTTGAACTTTCATTACTAACAAATGAACAATATGAACAAAAATACCCAACTGATATGCACTATATAAGTACTACTTATACGAAAGTATAAAAAAAACTAAGTCAATGTAATATAGGGTCTGAGGTTCCCTCTGGTGCGGATGATGGGATCCTATAACGCAATACTTTTACAGGGACCTGATATTGATATTCACTTTGATAATTTATACATTTTTTTAAAGAAATACATTTTATTCCTGTAATATAATTAATTGCAATTCAATAAATCTCCTAAAACTGTTACTGTTGAAAATCTTTGTTTGTTATTTGATTTTGATGGGTTAAAAATGTATTTATTATAATGTTATCTTTATTAATGTTACTTATTTGTTTTATTTATTATTGTTTATTTATATTTATTTTGGTATGTTTATTATATACGTTATGTAATAACTTGTTGAAACTTATTTGCTAAGTATTATAGAATGTTTATTATGATATTGTGATCATTATTTTTAGTTTTTTTATGTAAATATTGTACTCCGGTTGATCTTGAGAGAAATTGGACTTGACTCAAACCACTATATTGAACTTTAAAATATTTGTTCTGCTATAATGTAATTGGGATATCTTGTTTTATAGCAAGAAAATAAAATAAAATTACTGTTGTAATTTTCTCACAAAAAGCTTTGAATATCCAAAATGAGATCATTTTGTGATACAAAGATATTTTTTGTTAACATTCATTTGATCAATGTTAAATGTGAAAATCAGGCAGTATAAAATTAAATCAAATAAAATAAGTTCATAAATTTACCATGTTTAGATACATTATGAGTTTGAAATTTAGCAAGTTACTGTTGAAATAGTTATTAAATTTCAGAATTTTGAATTTAATTTATTAATTTCAAATTTGTTAACGATGATTTAATTGTTTTCCATCCATAAGACAAAATAATAATCTCTGCAAAAAAAAAGACAAACAAAACAAAAAGACTAGATTGCAATTACAAATCACTAAATTGGCAAACGATCTAGTGAGACAATTACAAATCAAACAAATGTTTAAGCGATTGTTTGCATGTCGAAATAGTCACATTTGATATTAAAATTAATAATTATGTGAAGATTTGCTTTTTTGTTAACATTTATCATTTATTTAGTGTGAGTGTACAGTAATCAACTTATTTGATGTTTGGTTTCAGAATTTTTCACCCTCTGCTTACAAAGAGTATTCATCACTGTGGATGCTCAAACATGTACCTAATGTTAAAAACTACCTTTATGTAGTAAAAGACAAGCAAGATGCATCTATAGTAGAAGAAGTGATCAAAAGTTTTGAGGAAACTGTACTATCAAATTTCAATACACTTAAATTAGGTATGATCTAAAACCCAAGTTTAAATATTAAGATTGAAACATGCATATAAACATGTTTGGTTCATAACAGTAAAATTAAGTTTCAAGCGATTAGTTCAAATTCAAATTCAAAACATCCTTTATTCAATACATGCACATTACATACAATGAATAGAGTCTTAAAATTAAAGTAATCTCTACACTATGGTAACCTTATAATTTCAGATTTTATGTTTAGCATTGTTAATTATGTAAAAAAGTAAATTCAGATATATGAATACACTTCAATGGTATATTTAACAAAATAATTCAAAAATATAATTCAAGTCTGAAAATAAAATTAAAATGAAATGTTATGGACATATAATGAATGAATATAATGAATTATTAGCAGTAAGAACTTTCCCAGAATTCTTCCATAGAGTAAGGGGCCAATTTAACTATAAATTCTCTAAGTTTTTTTTAAATTTAATCGGATTTTCTTCTTGCAAAAGTTCCCTTGGAAGGTGATGAATCAGTTTACTTCCTATAAATGTAGTTTTCTTAGTAAAGAATTCTAATTTATGTTGTTCTACCTGCCTGTTTGCACGAATATTATAATTGTGTCTTCTAGGTACTTGAGAGGGATTTGCAAATGTTTTTGTATAGGTCGCCGTTTCTAAAATGTATAACCCAAAAACAGTTGGTATGGCTAATTCTACAAATATGTGTTTTACTGATTGGTCTCTTTTTAAATTATACATAATTTTAAGTGCTCTTTTTTGTTGAAGTAATACCCTATCCAAGTTTTTTTTAGTTGTAGAACCGTAAACACTTATACCATAAGCCATGTGAGAGTGAACCATGGCATAATATATATTTTTTAAAGTTTCTAAATTACAAATTTTAGACATTTGTCTTAAAGCGTACAAACCTGATGACATCTTGTTAATTATGTGGTTGATGTGTTTGTCCCAGCTAAGGTTTTTATCAATGTTGAGACCTAAAAATTTTGTATGCTCTACTTGTTCTAATATTGAATTATCTAAAAGAATAATCGGTTGTATATAGTAAGTTCCAAGTAAAAAGACAGGAGTTTGTCATACCTGTTGAAACATGTTTGTTTTGTTTAAATACTTGAAGAATTGGAGATATTATCAACCAATCACAAAATTTAAGTTTGTGATAAAAGATTTAACAAAGCTAAGTTAAAATGAAGGTAAAGTTGATTATTTATTAGTCAAAGGAGGAACAAACAATGTTCAATCTGGAGACACAGAACACCTTCTGCAGAATGTGCAGAGCTAATGTAAATTTTTAAATATATTTTTAATATATTTGTTTTTATTATATTTTAAATATATTTGTGGTGACATTATATGTCATTGAACACTGCTGCCATTTCAAGATATAACTTTTAGTATAATCAGAATTTAAAAAGAATTTGTTGTTCTTTAGTTATTCATTACTTTGTTATTATATTTAATTATTTAATTGGATGTCATCTATCTAAAATGAGAGTGGTAAGGATGACAAACGCCTCTCATCGTGGCTAATGTGGCAACACTGTCAAAGTCTCGGTGCATCTTGACTTTGTTCACATTGTGTTGTTTTATCCTGAATAATGAAATGGGTCAAGCTATTCTATCGTGCAACTGGTTTACATAAATGTGCCTACACTCACCCTTCAACAAATGATCGAACCAAATATTCTAACCTTACAAACTACTTTGTATCCATAACACACTAAAATTTAGATTAAATTCGTGGGTTTTGGTGAGTGGTGTTCTATATGAAGTTCCAAGCTTGTGCGTTACTTGTAATATGTGAAAATGCTACTTTTCTTTCTCCGTGTAATAAAAATGATACACTATAGTAAACAGAAATGAACACTATAGTTATCAACCGAAATGAACACATAATAAGATAAAGAAATTAAAAATGTAATTTAATTTAACTGGCCGGCGTGGTGGCTCAGTGGTTTTCGGACTGCGGAGTCCAAAGTTCGAATCCCCAACTGAATTATCAGTCGGTGTTGAAAAAGGGCACAGGCCAGAAGGCCCATGTGGAATGGAGAGTAAAGTTTTAATTTACAAATATATTTAAACGTACATAAGTATTTTGGTGAATTTTAACTTTAACTTTGGTGGTGACTTCTACTAAACTGAACGGACTACACTTCTGAATTCGATCTCTTAATAATGTCTTTTAAAAAGACAAATATGTATTTTTTTTACATGGTTTTACTTTATACTCAGCAATTCTTAACCTCTTTCGGAATCTTCTTATAATTAATATCATGTTCAATAAATGTCACTTTTATACGAAATGAACTCAGAAAGACAATATCGTTAATATTGGACTCAGGTGAGGGAAAAATAATAACAAAAATTGCCCTTCGGCTTGGCGAATTCCCAATCGCTAATAAAAATGTTCATCGGATATCCTATCATTCTTGAGTCAATCCAATAACGGCAGAGAGGTGAGGGAGGGACGACAGGGGAAGGAAAGGCAATCATCCCCAGTTATCCCGTCACTTGTGGGTAATTCCCCTCGCATCTGCAACAGTCGTGATTAGCGAAACCTTACGCATAATATAAATATTTCACATTTCTGACATTCAATTTGATGTTGCATGCACACCGTATTTATTTATTACTGTAACTGATAAGTCCTGCGTCGTAATGTATTGTAGAATGATCACGAGACTACAATCAATTAGTGTGTGTGTGTGTGTGTGTGTATGTGTATTTTGCTGGACACCAAACGTATGGATCAACTCTTATGACATTTTGTATGTATATGTATGTAGCCAATATCTCCAGGGCATTTTTATACTGTTTTGAAATTTTAGTTTTTTTTTATGAGCAAAAAACATACGAAAATGGAACTTTCTCCAAAACGGCTATAACAATATAATTTAAATTTTCAGGAAAGATGTAAATTTAAATTTAAAATATTTTGGTAAAACACATATGTTTCTAACTTGATTATTTTTTGAGTTATGGCAAAAAAACATATTTGGGAATCAAACTTGTAATTTTCAAAGTTTTGACTTTTTAATGTTTAATATGTGGGAAAGTTTGTGCCAATTCTTTGGAACCATTTATTAAATATATTATTAAATTAATATTGCTCCACACTACATTTAGAGTATTTAAATCTCAATAGGGATCACTTGTAAAGCACTAAAAAGCACACACTAAGCTCATTGTTACATGAGGCACAACTTGCATAGATTTGACGCAGTGACTTGGAAAGTCAACATAAGTTTTGAGAAGATAGCTGAACTTAGACTGTCGACTTTTGCTCCTGAACCTTCTTGCTCACCATATTACTATCTCACACAGCTCACAAATGAACAAGAGGGTAAAGCTAAAGTCTCTGCTAGGTCACTGACATCTTATCTGAAATAAAACCTGAGAGTGTAACTCTTACAGGACTCTTTAAACTAACAGACCTGTATTCTTAAGAGGAAACAATAAATATTGTGGAGGCAAATACAAGTAAAATCATGAAGCAGATGAGGACAGATATGTCAGAAGTATTAGCCCAAATCATCTCTACACATTTTATACACCCATGACATGTTTGTGTTGGTATACTTTCCAGGAAGGCTTAATGCCCTCATATACGTAACCAAACATTTAACTCATCAAAAGCTCCTCGATAGTGCCATATCTAATCTTGTCCCTAAATTCAACTGTTAGGAAAATCCTACGTCTCCAGACTATACTCAATTTTTCCAGAACTATTAAAAAAATCTTGTTGAATTTCATAAAAAAACAAAAGCTAACATCTTTCATATGATGAAAGATAACAAATAAATGGACTTTTTCATGTAAGTTTTATTTAAGAACTAAGAGATGCACTTAATAAGTTAAAAATATAATTAATTTATATTCCTTCATAACAAAAAAATACTGGTTTTATTTTTGCACTCCAACAAGAAGGAAAATTATCTATTAAAAAAATTTAATCTATTACAAATGAGACATGTTTTTTCAACTTAAGAATTATGATAGATACTGACTTGGTGTGGACAATGACTACAAATACACTAAGACGAAAAGTAGCCATGTTAAAATTTCAGACCAGTCGTCCAGGTAGAAACTCGACTTTATGCAAACGGCCACTAGGAGGCACGAGCGCCCGCCCGCCTGCTCCCTGTCTTTCGGAGCAGCGCTCGTAGCGGCTGTTTGCGTAAGCTTCCCTCCCGCTTGTCTGAAAAATTCCCATAAGAACTTTTCGTCTTAGTGTATTTGTAGTCATTGGTGTGGAGCACCCACATCATTTAACTCAAAGCAATTATCTAGAGTAATTTGGTTGTTGAGACGAATTATGACTTGTCTTGGACCTTTTAGTGTGCCTTTTTTCAATTAATCAGAGTTATAGATTATGGTAATATGGAGTAACTAAGAAAGAGTTAAAAAATCAATGATTATCTTTTTCTATAAAATAAAGATATTAGAGTTGTTCAAATCACACAGGCAAAATCACTATTACTTACTATTGTAAATCATTATTAAACTTAAATTACAAACTATTATAAATCTACATTTGACTCAGTTTCCTATATTTTCAAAAACTCTGAGTCTTCAACATTGGTGATTCTCAGAAGTACAATACCAGAAATAAAAATAAGAGTTCAGAAGATCATTGTAAGCTTAGCAAAACTCAAAATAGTTATGTAATTACACCACAAAAACTTTACTGCAAACTAAGAATAGATAAAAAATACCCAATAAAATTATTTGTCCCTAAATTTTACAGTTTTTTCTTCTAAAAAATCCATTAAATGCTTTATAAGAGTTTTTATGTTTTAAAGAGATTGATTTTTTCTTGATAACTTACTTTTGAAATATCTATAAAAAATTGTCTTTTGTTTATTACCTATTTGACGACATATTAAGGTTTTTGTTATCTGACATATCTCTACTCTAGTGAATGACTTTGTAAATGCATTTAATGTAAAAATACAAAGATTGATTCATTGCAGATGTCATTAAGTTTGATGTGTTTTCAACTAAATTAATTAGTCTGATAAGGTCCTAATAATTTTTTGTTTATATCTATCTATATATTTCTTTTTATTTCTGGTTTTGGAATTTTGCTGCTTTTAAGTAACCAAATTTGATAATTGTATTACAGTGTCTATGTTTTGGTTTTTATATTTTTATGTTTGTCTTGTTTCTTGAATTATTTAAAAAGTTACAAAAAATGTTGTTACAATATATAACTTTGTTTACTCAGAAGCATTAAAAATTAATTATATCCCTAGGACGTTATCACTTTTATCATATATTCTTTAAAATGACATATTCCTGTACTTGTATAGGTTGGTGGGTGGGTCACCACCAGTGGCGGCGCGTCCACTAGGCAAACTAGGCGGCCGCCTAGGGCAGAAACCTGGGGAGGGCGGCAAAAAGGGAAAAAATTTTAAAAAATTGATTTCGTAATAAAACTTTATGAATATTAGCTTGATTTAATTTTACAGGTCAGCTTACTGATTCATTCTGTATGAGAGACGTGAGTGACAGACGACACTCGACAGTAGTCGACAGTGTCGGTTGTGCGCTGAGGAAGGTGAAGAGGCGCGGGTCGGTAGTGTACTGTGTGCGGGGGTTGGGGAGCGGGGAGGAGGCGCAGCTGCCACCGCGTACTCTCTGAGTAGCCGCGTGACCTTGAATGAAAGTTTCATGTCTCTACATGAATCGGCGTTGTTGCCATCCCTGCTCTACTCATAACGACAGTTGTGTTGTGACAGGTGATCAGATCAGTCAAGATTTGGCGGTTTGTTGTTACACTGTGACTGTGCTGTGTAGTGTGTTGTCTATATAATTTCAATAATACCTTATCTAAGGTAGATTAGTTAATTAGTAAACACCCTCCTTTTCCCGTATTTAAAACTTTGACCTCATACAGCCTTGTGTCGGATGTGTCCTACAATGTACGAAGTGGAAAAACTGTATACAACATACAACTTGATATAGGTAAGTGAAGTAGTTAATAGTTTTAATCAGCTGTTACAGTGCTGCCTACAGCATACGTTTCTGTATAAATTAGCTGATACACATTCTGTATTATGCTTGGTCTGATACAAATTTACTTTTTCCAAGTATAAAACCATCATCAAAAAGATGTACAGTACCAAGTTACCAAGTCTTGGTAACTTGGTACTATTTCAAATGTCAAAATATGAAGTTTAAATTAATATTCTTGCAACTTTTGAGCTTTCACACTCAAGAAATATATTTTGAAAAATGTAGATGTAGGTATCATTTAAATTTCTACATTGTGTAGTAAACTTCTACATATAATGTCTTAAATTTCAGGTAGATATTGTTCGTTATAATGGCTGAAAGAAAAATACTAGCTGGCTTCCAATACCGGAAAAGGAAAGCTGAGAAGGACAAGTTTATTTCAGAACAAAAAGGGTTATTTTTAAAGTATTTACGCCACGAACAAATCAAACAACAAAACACAGCGGATCAAGAGGAAGCGGGACCGAGACCCTCATCAGAAGCAGATTATCTACTTGAAAATAGTTGTAATAATTATGATGTTGAGGAGAACGTCAGTGAAATTCGAACAGAGGAAGTTAATGATGAAAGTGTAGGTACTGAAGAAGAGTTGAATGTGTCTACGCTAGAAAATCAAGACAATTTAGAATCAGAATCAGCTCTTGATTTTAATGACCCTGCTACTTGGCCTGACAGGTGCGATGACACTCTTAGGGTATCTTGTTCAACATGGTCCTCATCAGGAAAAGGATATACTCGATATCGGTCGCAGGAGGTTTTCAAAGAATCATTACAAAAGGCAACTAGCCAATGGTGAATCTGTCTGTTGTACGTGGTTACTATACTCAAAATCTAATGATTTGGTTTTCTGCTTTTGTTGTAAACTGTTCTTTAAATCAACTTCACCGCCAAGTTTATGTTCAAAAGGAACCAATGATTGGAAAAATATAGCTAAAATTCTGAGTAATCATGAAAAGAGCGACGGTCACATAACTTGCTTTCATGAATGGAAGGAACTTGAGCTAAGATTAAATAAAAATAAAACTATAGATGATCATAATTTACGTCTGATGAAACAAGAAGAAAAATATTGGAAAAGTGTCTTGGAAAGAATAATTGCTCTTGTGCGAGTTTTAGGAGCTCAAAATCCGGCACTTCGAGGAAAACATGAGAAACTCTTCACAGCCGGTAATGGAAACTTCTTGAAATTTCTGGAATACTTGGCGCTATTTGACCCCTTGATGCATGAACATCTTCGCAAAATTCAAGACAATGAGACAAAGGTACATTACTTGAGCAAAGATGTTCAGAATGAAATGATCAAACTGTTAGCAAACGCCGTGCAGGCTAAAATTATTTCTCTAGTACATGCTGCAAAGTATTACTCTATAATTCTTGATTGCACTCCAGACGTCAGCCATACAGAACAAATGACTGTGATTGTAAGATTTGTGGCTATCACGGAAACTACAAGTGAAATTCGAGAGCACTTTTTAGGTTTCATACCCTTGACTGAGACAACTGGTGCTAGTTTAACTGAAGCAATTGTTGAAAAGTTGAAAGAAATCAAACTTTGCATCGACGATTTACGCGGTCAAGGCTATGATAACGGAAGTAATATGAAAGGCAAACACTCCGGAGTACAAAAGAGAATCAAAGAGATTAACCCGTGAGCGTTTTATGTGCCTTGTAGCGTAGCTCACATTCATTGAATCTTGTTGTTAATGATGCAGCGCATTGTTGCTTGGAGGCTACGAAGTTCTTTGCTTTGGTTCAAGAAATTTATGTTTATTTTTCTGCTTCAACACAACGTTGGAATACTCTAAAAAAACATGTAACTAACTTGACGCTTAAGCCTCTTAGTGAAACCAGATGGGAAAGTCGAATAGATGCTCTCGTACCTCTTCGATATCAACTGGGTGATGTTCATAACGCTTTAATGGACATTTATGAAGATCGCTCCTTAAATGGGCCAACAGGTAACAACTCGCGAGTGCAAGCTTTAGGTCTGGCAAAAACATTGAAAAATACAATTTTGTTGTAAGTGTAGTTTTATGGCACAGTATACTTTTTGAAATCAACATAACAAGTAAGCAGTTACAATCCAAACAATTCGATTTGGCTGCTGCCAAAGATCAACTAAGCAAAACTAAATCGTACTTACAAAAGTTACGTTGCGACGATGCCTTTGGAAGTATTCTAGTTGATTCCAGAGGAGTGGCAGAAGAGCTAAATATTCAACAAACATTCGAAACAGAAACCCTGCCAACTCGGTTGAAAAAGAAGAAAAAACAGTTTGATTACGAAGCGGATGATGAACCTTTGGTATCCCCTCAAGAACATTTCAAAGTCAATTTCCATTTCGCCATTCTCGATACTGCAATCTCTTCTCTGGATGAAAGATTTCAAGAGTTAGAAGAGGTTACTTCTATATTCGGATTTCTCTACAACATCTCCAAGGTGAATGCCGCAACCGCAACAACAAAGTCCCTGATGGACGATTGTATGAATTTAGAACATTTCCTCTCAAACAATGAGGCTAAAGATATTGAAGGCCACGAACTTTGCAATGAAGTTCAAGCCATTGCTAGGAGAGTACCCAAGAACGCAAATCCACAAGATGTCCTTAACTTCATCATAAGCAATGACCTTAAAGATTGTGCCCCAATTTTGTCCGTGGCTTTACAGATTTTGCTGACTCTGCCTGTGTCTGTTGCCAGTGGTGAGCGTAGTTTTTCAAAATTAAAATTAATTAAAACTTATATTCGATCTACCATGACACAAGAAAGGCTTCAAGGACTGGCCACTCTATCAATTGAACAAGACTTGGCAAAAAACATCGACTTGAACGAACTGGTGACTTCTTTCACGAATATGAAATTAAGGAAAATTAAATTGTAAAATGTAGACCTTCTCTCTGTTAACTTTTCACTTTTAGCTTTTCCCTATAATGTATGTAAACTTTTAGAGTTAAAGTTATTTCTTCTGTAAAATGATCGGTTTTTATTTTTATTTGATAAGTTCCTATTATGTACCTAATGAAATAAATACTCTGACACTAAGGGTTTCGCGTATAATTATCTATCATAATTATAGTAGTTATTTTTATTTGATAAGTTCTTATTATGTACCTAATGAAATAAATACTCTGACACTAAGGGTTTCGCGTATAATTATCAATTATAGTAGTACTAGTAGCCACACAGGTTAGATTTTCCTCGTTAAGTATTCTTTATATTGTTTGTATTTGTATATGTAAATTGTGATTGTGTGTGTAAATTAATGTAAAAGTCTCGTTAAGTGCAAAAACAAAACAAAAGGCATAAGAAGTGGTGATTTCGGGTAAGGAATTCAATTGAAGAGGAAAATGGAAACAAAAAATCTAATTGTGGGGGGGGGCAAAAAAATATCTTGCCTAGGGCAGCAGAATAGCTTGGGCCGGCCCTGGTCACCACTTATGGATGGGTCAGTGCCTTACTGTGCGTGTGTGTATCAATATCACCGTTCGTGTATGGATGAGTGGATAGGCTAATACCACTTTACATGTATGGGTGGGAACGTGGGGCATTACCACTGTATTATATGGGTGGGTGGGTCAATACCACTGTATAAATATAGGTGGGAAGGTAGATAATCACCAATTTATATGAATGGGAGAAGAGGGTCATCACCACCAAATGTGTATGGGCGCCCGGGTCCTCCATACAGTACAGCAGAGCAAGTATTTTTCATATTTAATGCCAGCTAACGGTGTAACTATTTTAACCAAGATGTGTCACAAAATTAAATGAAACGGCTGAATTTGATGTCTTATTCTGTTTGTTATCAGGTGTGATCCATGGTGACATTCATGACCAAAACTTGCTGTGCCAGCTGGACACCGAGGGAGAGTGGCAGCTGAGTGCAGTGCTAGATCTAGGGGACTCCCATCACTCGGCGCACGTGATTGAGCTAGCTCAGACCATGACCTACATGATGTTACAAAGTGAATGTCTAGAGTCTGGCTGGCATGTCGTAGCAGGATACTGCTCCCTCAATCCCCTGCCTCCTCATGAACTTAAACTACTCAAGGTATAGAATAACAGTTTTAGTTAGATAAAACTAGCAAAACAAAAAATTACGTTACAAATGAATATCTTTCATGCTAAAAAAATTATTTACATTCTAAATTGATTGTCTGATAGCCATAACTAAAATTTACTTTTAAATATTTTGAATGGTTATAAATTATTTTTTTTTTGTAAAAAGTCATGTGCAACAATACTAAAAAATTTATATTAATTATCTATTTTGATATTTATTAAGGTTCAAATGTAAATAGATTTGCTAACATTTAATTCTTAAAATATTAGTATTCATAAATATTGTTATTTATTTACTTTGTGCCTTTATCATTAATAAATTATCGTTGGTTCCTTAGGTTGTTATAAAAAATTATACATTTTTGTCATTTATTTCTTTTTATTACATAAAACTTGTTATAACCTGGTACTTATATAAAAAATATGTGGGCAACAGAAAGAACAGGTTTTTAACGTTAAAATATTTATAATTGTGTTGTGATAAGAAACAAAAAATGATAATTGTACTGTCAAAATTTAATTATTTTCATGAACATAAATACAATTTTTATTTTCTTGTAATAACTCTGTTATATTCAATTAAAAATTACCAAAACCTTGCAGTAAGAATTCATATTCATAATTCTTCATATTTAGAGGAACTAAGAATGTTTACATAAAAGCTTGCAAAAACAATTTTGCATCAGGGATTTTTGGTTGGCCATAGTGTCATATCACTAATTTTTTTAAATCGTGCCCCAAAAAATTCTAAAAGTTAGTAAAGTCCTAGATTGTTAAGTATAATTTCCTACGTAACATAATAATTAGTTCATATTGCAAAAAAGTATTCATTGAATTGAGGAAAAGTACCCTGTACCTTCCAAAACCTAAAACTGTCAACCATACATTGTTAAAAGACCAATTTTGCCACAATAGATAATATAACTATAAAATATAGGCTACATGATACTGAGTGGTCACTGCTGGTCATTTTCTGAGCAATGTCAGTCCAAGAATAGGCTTTAATTTGTAGATTAGAAAAATAATTACATGTTTCGATTGAGAATCTTAGTCTGAGAAACAGTGTTTCTTTTTGTAATATGGACTATAGACCACTATGTGGTTTTATATGAAACAATTAAGAAGTCACCAAGCCGAATGTTCCCAAAAACCAACGACTAGGCCCGAACGGGTATATTTTGCCGGTAGGCTACACACACTACACCTGCACGGCACTTACCTTCACAAAATTTATTGGTTGGGATTCTTCCTCGACAATCATTTTCAAACTTGTAGGTCCGTGACGGTCTGTGCAGTTGTCGGTCTAGTGTGCGGAGTTCCATATAAAACCATGGAAAAAATTCTAACTAGCACTTTTTCGATTGCAGTGCGCACTCCTTAAAACTAAAATTTTCAAAAAGTAATTGTATAAGAACTGTTGCCGAAGTAAAATAATAGCTTTTCTCATGACAATGGGAAAATTAAGCAAGATTATAATATATTATTTTAATTATAATTTATATCATTCGTTTTCGTCTCTGCCCGAAAAAATTTTTGTTGTAACAAAATGTCTGCTTTTTGAAACCAAATTGTCCCCATAGTGTTATTTTTATGTATTGTAGTAATTCATTCAGTATATTTCAGAAGCTAATAAAAAAGTGGCCACATTTCAACTAGTTTTTAATGTTTGGAAATTTGTATGTTTATGTTGTAATTGCCATAAAACTATATGATAATTTACGTGAAATAGTTTTTTATTTAGTTAAAAATAATTAATAGACCGTACGCAATTTATAAAACGCAAGATAAATTGTCAGGTGATATTTTTTACCATTACTTTGTAATGTATTTTACTTAGTTTTCATTAAAGCATATCCTTTAATGCTTTAAACGTATGTTGAGAATTTGTTGTGGTGTTCATTTAATATTATTTTGTTTTAGTCTTCAACCAAACATAAAAAGATATGCTTTAACCAAAAATAAAAAATCTAATTTTTGTAAATAGATTTTTTATCTTGCAAATTGACGCCTTTATGGTAAGCCTATGCCTAGCCTTGTTAAATTTTAACCGTTTTGAAAATAACAAGATTTTAACAAAAATTATGATTTTGGAAAACATCTCAAGTAGAAAATCAATATTTTAATAGACCCCCATTTTTATCAGTGAATAATTTGATTTTGCTGTAAAAAGTCTACTTTTCTAAAAAACTATTACTATTTTTACAAAAACAAAATGGCATAAAAACATGTTAAGAAATAAAATGCAGCAGGAAAATTGACATTTGTTGAAAAGAATTGGCCTTTCTGCTCAACGTACATTCAGACAGAGGTCGGGCGTAGCCAACTGAGGAGGCTGCAGGCGGGAGGGAGGGGTAATTGGGGTTTCCGGTTGAAAATACTAAGAAAACTTACTATACAGGAAATTATTCAAGGAACTATATTGTGCTCTGTCCAGTGGAGTAAACTTCATTCACCGAAAAAAAAAAAAAAAAAAACTGGATGTAGTTCCAACTTCTCTTGCCAGTGTCGCATGACTTCTATATTTTCTTTCCCTTTAGAGCCCTCTGAAACCTTTTACACGGGCGATCCCATTCCCCTCCCCTCAGCCCCCGCACCCTTACTTACTTCTTGTAGTCATCCCGTCCACCTAGAAAGGCAGGGAACCTGTCAATCTTCTATTTTGATTAACTTGCTTCTCATAATCTGAGACAGTGTCGTGAGAGATTTTTTTTTATCAGATTCGATCAGGTGAAGGAGAGAAAGAAAGCTGGTAATAACATTTGTTTACTTTTTTAAACTTATGTTTACTTAATTTAAAGATTTTTAATTTAACTATAAATTTCTTAATACATTGAATTTCTTTTAATTCGGTGGGCAGGTCCGAGCCCAATTTAACAATTTGAGCCCAATATAATCTGATTTTTATTCAAAGAGCTTTGATTTATGTTGAACGGAGGGGTTTAATGACCTATTTCTGGTAATAGTATTTAATACTAATTCCTGACCTAGTGCCCTTTAACCTAACCTAAAATTGTAAAGTCACTTTTCCCTCTTTTGCTCTTCTTGTTTTCCATTTGTGTTGTATTCTGCCTTCCTGTCCTCTTCCATCATGAATCTTCCAAAGTGTTACTAATTCCTGGCCTAGTACCCAGGAATTCACAGCCACCTACCCAGCAATAGTGGAAGTCATTTCAGTGTCTCTCTCTCTCTCTCCCTCTACTCACTTGAAGAAAATGCCAGTGGTGTTGAAAATTTGTGAGATTTTGTGTTTGTGACTACTACTCTGATGTTAGTGAACTTGTCTTTTAAGGTAAGTTTGCTGATGTCCTATCTCTCTAATATACTAATTCCTGGCCTAGTGTCCTTTAACCTAACCTATTTCTGGTATTGTATTTATGAGTGTGAGGTGGTACCAAGTTATTTTCTTTGATATATGAGACTGTTTCAAAAATAAAAAGACATGGGACAGTTAATATTTCTAAGTTCTTAAAATGGTCAAGACATTTTCTTTAGGTCTCAATTTCATTATACTTCTAATTGCCCTTTTTTTTATCATGAAAATTCTGTTTAAATTTTGTTTACTTGAATAGCCCCAAAGCACTATTGGATGTGACTTTTTATTAAACTATGGTAAACTAACTTAGACAATTTTAATTTACCAAGATTAGAAATATTTCTTAACACACATATATTTTAGACAAGATTTCTGCTAATTTCTCTACTTGATCCCTCCTCCCTAGTCCTCCGTCCAATCTCACCCCTAAATAATCTATTGTAACTGATTACTGTAATTCCTCATCTCCGACGAATACAGAAGGACGTCTTATGTTGGCCCTAACAAACTCTGCTATACTTTGATTAGTTGAAAAATGTAAAAATTGGGTTTTATCTGGATTTATTACTAATTTTAGATGAAAAAAATGTTGTGACAGTAAATTAAATTTTAGAAAAGTGTCCAATTCAAGATTTTCCAAATTGTTCTTTTTTGTTAAAAGTGAAGTGTCGTCTGCAAAAATTGTTAAATTATCATGTTCACATAATTCATCCGGAAAGCTATTTATGTAGCTTTAAAGATGTAGCTTGTAAAGATATATTTACAATTTTGTGTGTTATGGCAATTTTATTAAGAATTTCCATCTTCAAATCTTTTCGATTCTGACACAGTTTTTTTTCTCTTCTCTCAAGTACCCATCAACTGAGTGTCCCTTAGCGACCTTTCTATTAGTTTTCTTCATTCCATTCTCTTTCAAAAACTATTTTTCCCCCATCCTCTTCATTTCTAACTTAAATATACTCATTCCTATATTTTTTAAATAAAATTTGCTTATATGATGGAAACACAATTTATTCCATTAAACAACCAGTGTTATTTTTAATAGGTCTGTGTATGTGCCCGTCTGTGTCAGAGTTTGGTGCTTGGACTGTACACGTACTCCCAGTGCCCTGACAACATGTACGTGTTAACTACACAGCGTCCTGGCTGGAAACTGCTCCACTCGCTGTGGGTTAAAGATTCCTCACAGTTAGAGGAATTTTGGTTTTCTCAACTAGAAACTAATACAAATTTGTAACCTTTGAGAATGTAGAATTGTCCTATGACCTATATCAATGTAAAATCATTTAAATAAGTAAAATAGATTGAAATATATAATATTAACTTCCAAACTTATTTTCTGCTGACAAAAACAAGCAGAATCAATCTCAGGGTGTCAGTAGCTACTAGCTGGAATTTGAGATTCTTTTTATGAGTTGGAGAAATAATCACAATATACAACTTCACTAAATTAAGTTTAATGTATTTATTAGTAAAATTCATGTATATCATCAGCAGAAAAACTGAACAGATAATATAGTGTAGCGAGAACCGTAACTCACTAGGGGCTTTGACTTGATGCCTCTTGTAACCATTCCAAGATGGTTCTAAATATCATGTATCAACAGGGTAAAATTATAGACATTTCCTTTCCCCTTGATCACCAGAAAAAAATACTCAACACTTTTGAGTAAGAGTGGAAAGATGTGCTTTTAATTTGAGCTCAGTAGACTTAAGCTTCCCAGTAACTTTTATACTATATATTTATAATTTTATGCTTTGTCTAGTTATCTAAGTACTTAGTACTTCAGATTTTCTTTATTGGTTTAATTTTTGTATTTCTCCTCCTTAGTTTGTTAGTTGGTTTTGAAAGCCATACGATATATAGTTTTTCACTTAAACAGAAAGTCATGATACATAATTTTTTATTTATAAGTTTAGAAACTATCCAAGTTAAAGAATATTTCATCAACTTCTTAATGTATTTATTTCTTGATACGGGCTGGATCAACTAGAGGTTTTTTTACCACGGTTTGTATGGGCCTGAATTTTAAGCTAAACCTGGTTATATTCGAGTTTGAAAAAGTGTCAAATAAAGCTTGGTCTCAAGTCTGAAGCTTAAATAACACAAACTGAGAAGTAAGTGAAATAATGTTTGCACTATTCAATTATTGCACTTTGAACAGTGGTTTCCTGCACATTTTAAATATCTAATATTAACCTTAATAATTAGGATTAGATACTTGAGGTCACACTTATTTTTAACACTTATTTTTATTGGTTAATTTTTCAAGTGAAATTTACACAATATATAGCACTTAACAAGTTTTTGTTAAGTTTTAATTAAACTTACTTTTTTGAATTTTTTATCAGTTTTTGACAATATGTAGTCATAAGATACTAAAACATTATTAGAACTATAATGAATCAAATCAATCACATCAAATCAAATTTCTTTATTTGTCATAAGAATTTTACAAATTATTGACAAAGTCACATTGCAGCTAAACAGCCAAGTCATCACTTAATTAATACACAATAGGCTAAATACATACGTCTTATATATAGCATTAGAGTATAATCATGTTTAGTCTTAAAACTTTATGTCACGCATATTAAAAAAATAATCTATATGATAAAAAGGATGGTTGAGCAGCCAGTGATATAACCACATGACTACTTAAAGTTTTACTTAGACGATAAAATGGTATGGTAGTACCATTTTTACCTCTAGTATTGCAGTGATGTTATGATTTAGCTTGAGTGAATGTGGATTGTTTAAAACGTACATGAGAACATCAAAAAGATATAGGTTGATGACAGTTTGTAGTCCAAGTTCCTTAAAATAAGGTTTACAATGCTCAATAGGATGTAATTCCTTTAATACTCTTATAGCCTTTTTTTTTTTTTTTTTGCAAAATAAGTATACCAAATTACAACAAAAATTACACATCAGGATATAAGTCGCTTTTAATATGTGTCAGCACATTTGATACTATTCATGTATGTATGTACAAGACTAATATAGAATTTTTGACTTTAACCTAAAATTAGTACAACATAAATATTAATGTACTTATATTGTATTGATTGTACGATAAGAAATTTCTATAGTTTGTATTTTCTACCAACCTGTCATATTGGCACATGTGAACAAAAACTAGCCCGCATGTGAATTTTGCCGTTACTTCAAAAAAAGACTATTTTCTCACACATATAATCTCTCATTACTATTTTTTTACATTTACTCAAATTTTATAAAATAACTTTTATAGCTCATGGAATGATTGAAGTTAATGCATAAATAGTTGTTCTTTTGACTATATTTTATATATTTGAGTAGATTGGATCCTAACTTTGTTTAGTTCATAAAACTAATAATTTATCTTTATTTTTACATTTTATATCCTAGCCCTACTTTTCATTTATTTCACCTATATGATTTAGTTTATAATGCCTGTGTATTAAAATATTAATTGTTTTGAATATGCTTAACATATAATTTTTATTATTTAATTTATGAAAACTATTTGTTGATTTTAGATTTGTCTAGTATTGTTATGAAGTGTTATAAAATTACTGTGATTTTTTAAATATTATTATTGAATTATTAATTAAAAACTGTATACGGTAAAAAAATTAATGTGACAATCTGGACAAGGAAATATTTGGATATTAGATGCTAACATGAATTACTACTCTAATTACGACCTAATCACTAGAGTAAACAATAAGCAGTGATAAGCAAATCTGTCCTTTTCGCAATAACTATAGACCAATATCTTTGTTGTGCTGTTTTTAGAAGATTTTAAAAAAGATTATGAAACAAAAACTCTAAAATTTTCAAATATCATACATATTTAATAATAAACAATTTAGTTTTAGAGCAGGTATTATTACTGAACTTGCTTTATTAAATATCATGACACAAGTCTATAATGTTCTCAATGAAAATAAGAAAACTTAAGGGCTTTTTTCAAATATCAAATAAGCTTTTGATACTGTGAATCATATTGTAATCAAAATTATATATGTGTGGCATTCCAGGAGTTGCTGATAAATGGTTTAAAACATTAAAAGTTATCTGTGACACAGGGAGCAATGTGTTAAAAGTTAATGATATTCATAGTGAGTATGGTGCTATAAAAACTGGAGTAGGTACTTCAGAGACCTGTATTGGGTGCATTGTAATTTATTATTTATATAAACGATCTATGCAATACAAAACTTCATGGTAATTTTTCTTTGCTGTCAACTCTCTGTTATACTGAAAACACATGGGATTTACTTTCCGCTATGAGCAAAGATCTTGAAACACTTCAGTGGTGGTTCACTGTAAATCACATGTTATTGAGTCCTGAGAAAACCAAAACTATACATTTCAGTCTTAGAAAACCTGTAAAATGTTTAGCCCAATCAAATATAAATGTTCTGAATGCATTTATCTACCAAATAAATGTGTGTCAAATAGGTGTGTCACTATAGGGCAAGCAGATAATATACAATATTTAGTTATATATTTGGACAGTGAAGTGAACTGGAAAATTTGCATTAATAAAATAAAAAGCAAAAATAATAATACTCTGAGATATTTATATTTTTAAAAGCTTTGACTAATGGTAGAGTGCTGTGTATTTTATATTTTTCTCTTGTACAAACTAGGATTGAGTATGGTGATTTTTTGTGGGGCAATACATATAAACAATATTTAAATCCAATTTAAACACAACAAAAACCCTTCGTTAGATTAACTTCATTGAAAAAAGATTTGACCATTCATGTCCCTTATTTATAAAACAAAAGATTTTACCTTTGCAATTTGTTTATAAAGTGTTATAAAGTTACTGTATATTAAAAGTGGTCATATTCCGTTTAATGAATTTTCAGACAGACATAGGCTAAAAAACACCAAGAATATTTAGTTCCAAAACCAAGTTATACATTTTTGCAAATAATTTTAATTTCATTGTCCCAAGAATGTTAAACATTATACCTAAAAATGTTAAGATGTCACCAAACAAGATGTGTTTTATGAAAATCCTAAAAAATGTGTTACTAAATATTGAAAATATTGACTTTTTATTTTAATTTCACCAGTAAAGTAAATTTCTGCTATTACAATTTTCAAGATTTAAAAAAGTGCTTAAGACATATTTAATAAAACAGAAATTGGTTTGAAGATGTAGATATAATTTGCAGTATATTTCCTTAAATTGTGTTATATTAATTTTATTTGATTAAACTACAGCCCTTACCAACTCCCCCATTACTACCCAAACATTTAGGTTGGTCTGATTACATAACAGAAACTTGTAATAAAGTGTTTGCTGAAATCCATAGTCTTATAACATTTGATACTTATCTGCCTCTGAACATGAAAGTGATGCTTGTGAAGACCTCAATTTAATTACTGTGATGTTGTCAATGACATGACGGTTGAGCTCTCGGACAGATTGCAACCTGCTCAAAATTATTGTACTTGTTTAGGCAAAGAGATCATGTAACGACCTTTTTAACGTCTTATCTATCCTAAAATTGAGTCAGCTTCGTCAGTTCCATATACTTTCCACTTTGCATTTTGTTTTACTTTGGTTTTTTTTATAGTTTTTTTTAATATATTGAACCTAAAAAAGGTAAATTTAGTTTGCCGTTAAAATATAAATTTGTTTATATATAAAAAATATATAAAAATTTCATTTAATATTGTTTTTTCAGATGTCCCTTCTGCGTTGACTTCTTCTTTATCTGATATGCAGCCAAATGACGTATTACAGTACTATGTAAAATTATATTTAAAATTAAATCTAATTTTAACACTATATTTTGGTGTTCTGTGACTGAAGAATAGGTTAATGATTCGATTTCTAAACTATCGCCTGGCAAGACCTGTGGTGATGATGGTATTCCTGTAATATTTGTGAAGCAGATCTCACGTTAGATTGGCCCAATTTTAACATGTATTTTTAATTGGTCGGTAGCTTAGTTGGTTCAATCCCAGCTTCATGTGCTATAAAAGTTGTCAGTTTGATCCCAATCAGAGTCAATACATTTTGAGAAGGATCAGCTGATAACCACCGGCTGTTCATTTGTCATTGGGCTATTAATTAATGACACTTTCTAAGGAATAGTCGGCCTTAGTTTGTAACAATGACTACATTCGCTTATCTACACTCATCACACTCAATCGAAATCCATATTCGCCCATATCTTGACGATCGGCGTCTTATGAATAAATAAATAAATAATAAGTCCCTTTTGGACAGGGAATTTTCTGATAAAATAAATGTTGCTAGGGCTGTACCAATATTTAAGAAAGGCTCATCTTACTCGGTATATTGATAACCATGTACCTCAAGCAAATAACCCACCCACCCACCCGTACACGTACAGTGGTATTGACACCTACCCACCCGTACAGTGGTATTGACCAACCCGTACATGTACAGTGGTATTTGTTGAATAAAATTGTCTGATGGTTCTATTACTCCAATCGTCATCTATATACCTATTTCTTTGCTTTCTATTTTCCCAAAGTTATTAGAAAAGATTATGAAAAAAGACTAATTCTGTTTCTTCTCGGAATCATAGTTTGGATTTCGTGATGGACTTGGTACTGAATTGGCTCTACAAAATGTTACACCGAGACTACTCATTGATATAAAAGCTAATAATAAAAAAGTATCTGGAATATTTCTTGATGTGCGAAAAGCTTTTGATACGTTAAAACATGATATTTTGCTCACCAAATTGGAACGATCATGGATCCGTGGAATTGCTTTGGACTAGTTCAAATCATACAAGATCAAACTCAATACGTCTCAATTTGTTCTTCAGCTAAAAGCTCAATGTTAAAAATCCAATGTGGTGTCCCTCAGGGGTCTGTCCTTGGTCCAATTTTATTTCTTATTTTTGTAAATGACTTATATAACGAGGGTCTGAACGGTAAAATAACAGCATTTGCAGACGATACTGCATTATCTTATGCAGCTGGTTCAGAAGAATTGCTAAAGTGACCATGAGGAAGGACCTAAGAAACCTATAACTTTAGTTTGCATGCAATAAACTATCTCTCAATGTGGAAAAGTTTTACATAGTAAATTGTTCCTTGTCTCGTAGTTTTCCTTCGAGGAAACAATTTAATTTCATAGCTTGAACTGTGATTAGTCTGATTGTGCCTGTAGTAGCTTTGCGTAAAGTAGTAAGTGTGTTAAATAATTGGGCCCCCTTGTATTCGAAAATCTGAAATGGAAAGAGCATATTAAGTCACTTAAAAATAATTTATTATGTATTCTAAGTGAGTTTTACTTTTTAAAACCTTTGTATCCAGATAACAACCTTTTTCAAGTCTATTGCGCATTTGTTCATTCAAAGTTAAATTATGGCATTTCATGCTCTGTAGGAACACATATTGGTTATATTCAACCTTTGTTCACAATTCAAAAATCTTTCATTAGAATAGTGTGTAAATAGGCAGATGGTCTGAATCATTTCCTTTATTTTTAATACTAAGAGTATTGCCGTTAAGATATTTGTTTGTGTTTAAAGTGGTGGTATTAATTTTTTTAAATTAGTGGTAATTTAGGTGTTACGATTGATCAGGCTCAAGATAGTTCTAGAGTCACATGACATTTTGGTCTGTTCAGACTGCTAAAATCGATTTTTTTTAACTCTTGTTTTTCTAGCGCCCAAGTTTTATAATGAAATTTAAAAAAGGCATGTTAGATTTAAGTCAGTTAATTCTTCCAAAAAGTCCCTTAAAGAGGATATTTTTAAAATGTGCAAGGACAGGTTGGATGGAATGTTTAAGGTTCTTCAATAATGATTGATTATTGACATTTTTTCTTTCTAAGTATCAATGTGAAATACTGTTCTATTAAATCTAAATCTAACTCATTCTAGGATAATAAATTGTCGCCTATAGTGTTAAGAACCGTCCTTGTTAGATTTAAGAGCTTGTCTTGGTAATATTGATTGGGACATGGTTTTGAAAGGATTTGATTCGGAGGCCATGAATGACAGATTTCATGAAATATTTATGTACTGGCTGAATGTTTACTTACCAATTAAGGATAATAATGTTCAAAGGGGTAAATTTAAATCAGGGAATAGAAAGTAGTTCACATCTGAGTTGGCTGCTATGAAAAATTATGTTATGTTTTGGTTTCATAAAGCTCATTCATCTAAATGTAGTAATGATACTCTAGCCTACAGGCAGGTAAAGAGGGACTATAAATGTGCAATACAACATGCTAAATTGATTTACAACAACAAATTCATCAATTTTGCTTCAAATATGTCAAAGGCAGCCTGGCAAGTTGTGAAATGGGAATCTAATTCCTCGCCTAACGTTAGGCATGAGCAACCAAGTGCTGAAGAGTTTGGTATGTTTTATAATAACATGATCAAGGAGCTGCGGAGTGGTGTAAGGCCTTCCGAAGACCCAGTTGAGAGATTCTTACAAAAAGTCCTATCCCGAATGGGCATATGTTTTAATGGGAAATTATAGGCTGTAATATTTTGACTGATATAGTGGCTAAACTTAGGCCAACACCTTACTTCTCTATGCTGTTGATTGGGCGTCATCCATCTTCCAGTCAAATTCGGGTTTACTCTTTTTTTTAAACAATTTTAATAACCAACTCTTTTTTAAACAATTTTAATAACCGTTCAGCAAATTACAAAATGCTATACAGGCTAAGGTAGAATTAAGTGTGACAGAACATCTTAGAATAAGACAATAACAGAGAACTATGAATATTGAGGTTAGCCATTCAGCACCTCAGGAACAGAGTTCAAAATGTTTCATATTAAACTTGCTTGATGGTAGTTCATATATATAGATATGGTAGTTCAATAATGTCTTGAGGTAGCCGTGGTTTGAAGTGGAGCGTTCTGATGTTGGTAAGATGTCCTATGTTGAAGTTTTATACACCACTTAGAGATGGTTTCTGGTTTCTGATGAATCTGGGTATTGCCATTGATTTTTTATACACAAATAGATTTCCCATCCAATGTTAAATTTTGAGTCTAAAAATATCGGCTGTTTTTGTAGACCATTGTGGAGTGCTAGTGCGTAGTCCCATGTAAATGTAATGCAGTTTAAACCAGCTGTGATTGTGGGCCACACAAACTAACAAAATTACTGCAACAAATATTCCTATTACATAGTTTATCTATTGTAGATTTATATTGCAGTTTCTTTAATGTTCTTGCTGAGGCAGTGCCCCAAACTTGACAGCCGTACAACAAAAGGAACGTACGATGGTTTTGTAAATAAGAAGGCCGTTTTTACAGATAGATGATTTCTTGTTTATTAATGGAAATAATTTTGACAATCTTCTATAAGCAAGGTTAAGTTTGACGTGACGTTTTGGTTTTGACATAGACCTTCTATTATACCGTATAATAGCGTAGACCTTCTGCTATACAGTATAACCGAAGGTCTATGACAATAGAAGGTCAATGGTTTAGATTTCTATTTTCTCTGTCCAGTCCAGTCAGTTTCTCTTTCTCAGTTTTTCTCTACGTCAGCTTGGTACAGTTCAGTTGAAATAGTTAGTTGATGATGAGTTGAGAATGTTGTGTTGATGTTAACTGGAATAAGTCACTTGTACTCAGCGTTCAACTTTGGGAATCATCATTTAATCCACTTATATTATGAATATGTTTACCATCTCCAGAAATAAGTTTTCTGAAGTAAGTTCACATTCCAAAAATCTTAATATTTTAGTTAGTTAGAATGTCATTTTTAAATTTTAGCTACTGGTTTACATAAGAAATGGCGCCAAATTGATATTATTTGTAGGTATTGAATATCGGTTAAATTTAAATATTCTCACCAAGTCAGCATAATGAATTGAATGGAACTTAGGTAGGTAATTTAAGAAATCAATCAAACATTAATTTTTGTAGAATCAGGCGAGTTGATTGTAATATTTGTCTGAGCAAAAGTGGTTTCAACAACTACTCTGAATTAGTGACTGATTGTGCCCTAATAAATTATACTTTGGATTCATATAATTAAGCCTAGGCCTACCTCTAAACTTGAAACCTGTAAAATTATCTAGTATTTGTAAGACTTACTTGTTTATGTATAAAGTTGGCTACTAATTTAATATGGTAATTCGTTCAAAGTAGGCCTAGGCTTACTGTGTAGCTAAAGTCCAAGGATGGATTATTTTCATCAGCTCATTTCATAGGCCTACAGGTTTGCACTCTTTGAAGTGTTTGACAGTCATATTTCATTTTAATCTTTATTCATCTCTCATTAGTTGGGTCAAAGGCATTCAATTAGGTACGCTAATCATCGTCTTCTAATTGCTAAGAAGGCAGGGTATGGTGTTGTTGGAGCTCTTTTGAAATATTAAGAAAGTTATCTATTTGACAGATATCTCGTCGTTAAAAGTGTAGGCATTCTGACTTCTCTAAAATACTGGCCATCATGTATTTAGTGGCACAATTTACTCCTAGTACATTGTAGGCTAATCAGGAGTTGTTTCTAAAAGTGAGTTGGAACTGAAAGAATCACAAGTTTAAAGTAATAACTGCCCGATACTGGAATGTACTAGTTTTTATTGTAGCTGACATTTAGGCTATTCAAAATACGCTGATTCTTAGTCTACTTAAACCTAACTAACTTGACTATGAATTGTTGTCGCCTGCATGTTAATTCATATTATATCTCTCTAACAAAAATATATACTAATTACTTCAATTTCTTTTCTAAACTGTTCAATATGCTTGTCAAGTCACTTAATTGGTGTCTAAGGGATACTGAATGAATGTATCCCTTGCCGGCGTGGTGGCTCAGTGGCTAAGGCTTCGGACATCAGAGGGCAAGGTCAAAGTTTTGAATCCCCACTGAGCCAACAGTCTGTACTTCACTCGTTGAATAAAGTTGACGCACAGGCCTGTTTTATTTCATGTGTTAAAGAACAACATCTTGTAAAGGCCCATCACCATTCCTACAACACTAGAAATAAAAATTTCAATCCTTCCATTTCTTATAAATTAAAACTGTTTGAAAGCAAACCTGAATATCTATGTTGGCCTCAAGCTGCTCTTTCAATTATCATCTGGACTAGCTGAGATTCTTAACTTAAAAAAATTCAAACATGAGCTCAAAAAGTTCTTAATCGAGCAGTGCTATTACCAGATACCTGCCTACCTAACCTAGGCTTTTCAAATCCCAATGACTAGCCACATGCCGCAATGTGGTCAACTCGGGGCGACATAGGAGTAAGTAAGCCTGTATTATAGCAATAGTTTCAGGCACATAGCCTACAGCAGGTTGGATCGGTTGAACTGTTTGATTTAGAACAAATCTCAGATTTAGGCTACATACAGGATTTCAAATACATAAACAAAAAAAGTATTTCTTTTGCCTGAATCGTTTTCAAACAAGAATTTCTAAAAACCTTTATAGACATAAGATTAGTAGCTAAATCCAAAGATGGATTATTTTCATCAGCACGTGTCATACAGGTTTTGCACTCTTGAAGTGTTTGACAGTCACATTATGCTTTCATCTTTATCCATTTCTCATTAGTTTGGTCCAAGGCATTCAATTAGGTCAATCACTGTCTTCTGATTGCTAAGTTGCCAGGGTATGGTGTTGTTGGAGCTCTTTTGAAATGATTAGAAAGCTATCTATCTGACAGATATCCCATCGTTAAATGTGAAGGAGCCTGCTCATTGCCTTTTACTGTTTTATCTGGTGTACCTAAAAGGTCACATTTAGGGCCCGTTTCTCTTTAATATTTTTATAAATGATATCAGCCTGGTTATTGAATCCAATTTTCTTATGTTTGGTGATTATATAAAGTTGTACACTCAAACTTTACATGTAACACTGAGCTATTTCTACATGTAAACTCTAATCCAGGACGTGGAGAGGGAACTAAATATTCAACCACTTCATATTAAATGCACGATATTTGATCTTCTCTTCCTTCACATGCGGATGAATAGATTTTGGATTGCCTTGCACTTCTCAGGCGTATTAATTTTGCTGTCTCAAAGGAACCCTTTTGACGCCAGTTTGCTCCCACCTACATTGCATACAATACTGGCCTCAAGAATTCACCGCACAGGTTCTTTGATGGGAGACAATGTCGACGTCTTTGGCAGCTTTACTACTACCTTCAAAAGGACGGTTTGTGCTATTGTTAGTGAATGGTAGTTATTTCGATACCTCTGATTTGTTCATTAGTATTAGTGTCCTTGTTATTTTTGGCTGTTATTATTTAACGTTGTTTATTACTTTTGTATTGTTAGATTTAATTTATTTCCTTGTTATCTGTATTTTTGATTTGACTTTCTGTTATTTTGTTGTAGTTGTTATATTTATAATTGTTTTTAATTTTAATTTGAGTCATTTAGTTTTAATCAATTTTCCTGTTGTTATTTATATTGTTACTAATAACTAAGTGCTATTACTTCCTGTATTATCATGTCACCAATATTAATATGTAATCTCCTTATTATCTAAAACGAGTAACGTCTGGACGAAATTTTATTTGGCTGTAAGGATTTTTAATTTTTTGGAGGGATTTTTCAACCATGAAAAATCAATTGGCATAGTATCAACCCTGGAAAAATTCGGAATTCTACCCAAGAGATTTCTCAACGTCAAGTATTATCGACTTTAGCAGAAAAACTATGGAACCATTATTGACTTCTAACAGAAAGTGGGGTACTATAGTGTTTAGTATTTACTCCTAAATCACATTATACCATTATATTTTGGAAGAGGCAATAAGTATTCTTCTCTTAATTACTAATATACCATTATATTTTAGAAAAGACTATGTTTATGGGCTCTACTGCCCCAAAAACCAAAATTCCTGATCATACTACGTAAGAATCCTGGTGAGGCTGTAGGCCGATCTTCCTCACGAGGCGACATACCGAGATGCATAAATGGGACTGTAGCAGATTGCCTTAGTGAGTCAGCAGGCAGAACTCTCCCCCAAGAGGCCGTAGGCCAAGTTCCACAAAAGGGCCTGTTGCAGAGTGTCTTGGCGAGGCCATAGGCCGAGTTCCACTAAAGGGCTAAGAGTAAATGTGAAAGAACTCCAAAACAAAATTAATAACCTACAAGATTTGGCAACAACAAACAATCCTCAGGATCCTCTGGGAGATATTGATACTACCTCTTCAGTTTACAAAATTCAACCGTACTAATTGTAAAAGTGTCTCCCGGTACTAATTGTAAAAGTGGTATTTACAGTTTATAAATAAATACCTTTTTCCTACACACCCTTTAACTGTGTAAAAGGCGGGAGGGCTTTACTCTTGTATTTGTATTGATGGAGGTGTGTAGTTGTGTGTGTAACTTTGTCATGATAGGTTATGGTGAGATGGTCAAATCAAAGCAACCCTAAAATATCAACATGTTGTGTAGCTGAGTTGATTTTATTAAGATCATATAACATCTGATTGATGGTTTAAATTGAGGTAGCCTATTAAGAGAAATCTTGAGCCTTTTAAGGCTAATGGCCTTTCTTGAACTTTGGGTGGATTATACATTGTGTCAACTTTATGATAATATGGGACGATCTCTAATACTTATTATACTAAGCCAAACTTTTTTTAAATAATCATCATTTTATTATTATTTTTTGGAAGCAATTTTAGTCAAAAAATCTTTTTCAAAAGTCTATTTCATAACAAGGATGTAGATATAACATTCATTCATTCGGGATAGTACAAAATATAAATTCTATGATTTTTGTAACTAAAACAATGCTTTAAAACTGGAATATATGCCTTGGCCTTAAAGCCAGAAGCACTCATAATATGAAAGTTGATTGTTTCCTGAATAGTCATTAAAAAATTCCTCATCACGTAACAGAACAACAGAATTAAGTTAAAAAGATGTTTTAACATGAAAGCTAAATTGACTAAATTACTAGTTCTAAGGTTGGAAGTTGTTGTAAAACGAATGTACTTTAAACTATTATGGACCTCTCTTCAATCTAATTATTATTTATTTATTTTGTTTTATTTTTAGGTGGCAAAATTTTGTTTTGTACCTCCTTAACTAACTTTTTTGTGTTTATTTAAAGTAGTAGACGTTAGAATAAGGTCATTGTCCTCATTCACAATATCTAAAATATATAAATCAGCGTTGAAGAGTCAGGTTGAGTTTCAAAAATAATCTTCCTACTCTTTGAACATTTATTCTTTCTGTCCTAATTTCCATTTAAACTAAATGAAATCTGTAAATTTAGTGGTGTCCTGGGCATAATGCCATCGATAGCAGAATCATAAATATTAAGAGTTTGCTGTGCCAGCTCATCCTTTCTTCAGAAGATGTGTCATGCAGTAGTTTAAACAGGTAAGTTTGATAAACAAGCAGAAATGCGAACTTCAGATTCTCCATCACTATTCATGAATAATCTATCCTATTTCAGAAGATCGCAAGTTATCTTTCGTTATAATAAAATAAACATTAGCAACAATTACCACCCCTTTACCATTGCACTATAATTGATGAATTTTCCTGGAGGTTTAAGACCAAGAGCTTCAATTCAAGTACAGTATACATATGATAGGGATAGGACACTGGGAAGTGCCTCATCATTAAAGTGTCAGTCAGTGAATTAGTCACTACATTGAGCTTAATGTAAGAAACTTACCTTTTTTTGAGTCTGTCGATCTGGTTCAAATTTTGAGAGTAATTCCCTTTATATCGTTACTGGTGCTGTTTGTTTGGTATGGTACATTGAAAATAGTTTGAATGGTGTTCCACACAAATTTATCTTAGTTGTCTTTCATAAACTTAAAACGTTAAAAGTTATTTTATTAGATTTAATATTGTCATAAAGATATGCTATGCTTCTAACAGTTATCCTTGCTCTTTAAATTTATTAATCATCGCTATATCTTTCAGCATGTTGTGAAAATCTAGAGAATGTTGGTTCAGTGTTTTCTTTTTTTTTTATTACAGTTGATTGTTCTGTATATTGGGCCTCTTGATATTGCCATTAGCTTCAGTAAACAACATGTAAATCGTCTCAAGTCCAAACATGTGACATACGTAGGGATGCAATAAATACAGGGAAAGCTTGCTCTTAGTTTATAAACACCAACATTTAAATCATTGGAGTAACGTGCCCAGGGAAAAAGCCAATGAATCTAAATAACTACAGGGGAAAAAATACTTTGACTAAAAACTATGGTTGTGAAGCATTTTTAAGATGCCCAGCCAAGCACATTATAAGTGGTAAGGACGAAGATAAGATTGGAGAAAACGTCTATAAGAACATTTATGATAAGAAATTATAAATCTCCATAA
>JAQJVL010001961.1:0-132484 GCA_035578905.1 Stictocephala bisonia | reverse complement strand
TGGCATTCAGTGGTAGCTCAGTTATTACACGTTTCATTTCCCCATCTTCCTCTTCAACTTTTAAGTCCCCTTCATCCACATTAGGCTCAATAATACTTTTTATTACTTCGGTTCTAAACTCCAGCATTGTCATCTTCGTTCCAATAATATGCCTATTATAAAGGAGAAATGCATTTAAAAGGCCCATTTCTAAAATATGTAACAGTAGTTTCTTATAACAACGGATGGTTTTTCTCTCACATGGATAGTAACTCATCATTTGGTCCTTTCGATTTATTCCACTCATGTTCGTGTTGTATACTATAATATGCAGAGATTTGATCTTTTCATCGTCCCGTTTGTTGACTGCAACACTAATATTGTTATAAAACTTACTACTTATGTACATAACATCTCTGACGTCTTTTCACTTCCCGACCATCACTCCCTCACAATATTTAGCCACAGTGTCTCCTTTCTTTAGTTTTTTATGTACTACTTCTGTAGGTAAATCCACTCTACCTGCTCCAAGAGTTCCTGTAATGTAATTTTTTTTGTCCCACCAGTTTTTGAGTCAATGAAATGCTGTTATAGAAATTATCTGCGAATATTGAATGTCCTTTCCCAAGACATTTGTCCATCAGGTACAAAATCACTTTCTCCAAATGTCCTTCATCAGATAATATGTCCATTGCACCTGCTTTCACAGCAAACTTAATTACCAGCCCATTCGGCTCAGTAAGCATATACAGCTTTATGCCGTATTTATGTCTTTTATTTTTAATGTATTGCATAACGCAACTATTCCTCCTCACAACACCATCGATTCATCAAGGAGCATTGATACACAACATTTTGTTATTAAAATATCTTAAAGACGGTTTGATTTTGTACAATCGATTTCCATCGTCAGCTTTATTATCCACCAAGTGCAAACATCTGATTATGAGAAGGAATCTGTCTTGGGACAGAATATATTCTCCAAAACATGTGTGATGTAAACTTGTCTTTTCTCCAATAAAGTTGGAGCTCTGGCATACAAACAATACCGGTATGAAATATTAGACCAAGACTTTTAGCTCATTTAAACTTAAATCTTTCCATTGACATATTCTTGATTTCTCTTTTGTATTTTCAGAGGGGAAAACTTGTTCTGCGTAATTGTTGGTTTGTGTATCAATGCTTTGTAAAAAAAAAAAAAAAAAAATCACTGTATCCATCTACTTCACTCACAGTTAAGTCATTAGCGTCATGAAAATGTTTAGGATTACTACCACTCATTTTGTAGAACACCACAATCACGGTAATTAAATATGAACCGCACTGTCCTATAGGATAACCTATAAACTGCACAATAACACACAATTATTTACTGAAAACAAAACAGCTGAGCAGCAAAATGGCGGGAAACAGCTGCGTGTGGAGTCACACGTTAACATGTGAGCCACATATAGCAATGATATGTGACAACGCGTTTTCAGCAGTGAACGTGTTAATCTCTTTAGGGTTTTCATAATTTGTGCTTTTTTCAGCTTCTTTGTTGTTCTTAACATCATTGATCGTTGCCTAAAGTTAAGTTGTTTTGTACGCTTCTAATTGTGCAAGGTGGAGCATCGTACGATCACGCGTTTTCCAGTTACAGCCTTAAAACATGAGTGCGGCGATAGAAAATCCCGCCAAATGTGAAGTACGTAGTGTTATACGATTTCTTTTGGCAAAAAACACTCAGCAGCCAAAATTCATCATGCATTGTGTGCCGTTTATGACCCAAACATTATGAGTGAAGGTGTAGTTCATCAGTGGGTACGGTTTTTTTAAAAATGGTAGAACAAACATTCATGATGAAGAAAGAAGTGGTAGGCCTTCTCTTGTCAGTAATGACCTTCTGAGCAAAGTGAACCAAAAGGTTCATGAGAATCGTCGATTCACGATCTCGGAACTTTCTGACCACTTTCCTGAAGTTTCTCGAAGCCTCTTACACGAAATAGTAAACGAAAATGTGGGGTACCACAAGTTTTGTGCTCATTGGGTACGACAGTGACAAAGAGCTACAAAACACTGTGACAGGTTGGCTCCACTCACAGGCGGCAGATTTTTATAAGGAGGGAATTGATAAGATTGTCAAAATATATGGCAAGTGCTTAAATCGATTTGGTGACTATGTGAAAAAATAAAGTAAAGTTGTAGTTTTAAGATGTATATAATAAAATTGTTCTATCTTCACTGGATTAATTTTTATTTCAAAAACGGATGTTACTTTCTGGATTCTCGTATATGAAATAAGTACATTTTATAACAAATTCTACAGACCAAACATTAAACCTCTGGTAATAGGCCTACTAAAAAGCTCCTTTATTTACATAACAAGTTTTATGTTGATCATAACACTTAATTAGGTCTATAATGAATGATGTTGTTTAAAACTTCGAAATGTGATTCGTAACATTTCCTTCTGGAGTAAGTCGATTTTCAGTGAAAATAAACAGTGTTTCAGTAATTTAGAATTAGTTTATTTACTTCGTTAAGTTTATTTACTGTTTTTTGTGAATATTCTGAACATAAATATAAGTCTTTGGTACATAAACAATTTATTTATGTTACACAAGTTCCCCGTACCCAAGTTTCCGATACAAGAGATTGCCTCATACAAGTACGCATCTGTATCGCACCAATAGCACTTAAATCATAGGGAGGCCTCAGCTGTATTTTTTCTACCTTCACTGCAGTAAACAAAAACAAACAGCAACAAAGTAAAACGTCTGATATTCGTACTCTGGATGACACTTCAGTCTGCGTAGTTTAATATTGACTATGTTTTTGTTTTCAGTTGTGAATTCATATGACTATGACTGGTTTTAATATTGATATTATTTAGTAGTTACTTAGGTGCTTTAAATTAATAGTAAAATACCATAAATTAAAATAATTCTAAAGTAATCTTGAAAACAATACAGTAATGTTTTTAGTATGCAGTTTTAGTTGTTCAGAATGCTGTGTTAGAGGCACAGAGTAAGTAATACACTTACTCTGTGGTTGGAGCTCTCCCTCTGACGTCACAACTCAGTTTATATAGACCATATGAGAATGAGGCAATCTGTTGTATAGGAACCTTGCCCCATATCTGCTACAGGCACAATCATCAAAGTGTTGTTACTTAATATATCTCATCAGCAGACTAAGTAAACAAAAATGCTTCCATGTGACTTTTAACTAAGTTATAACCCATCAGCTGACTAATTAAAATTATTTATTTTAATTTTTATGAATAGTAGTTACTATTTTTTTACATATGTGAAAAAAGGTAAAATGGTGGTTTTATACAATTTTATAAAGAACTTTGTAACCCCAACAAATTTCAAGATGGACCTTCAAATTTTACATGTTTGTTAAGAAAAAGTCTGTCTACAAAATTAAGTAAGTAATGTATAAGTAGTCCATTTTGTTTTTTCTTTGTATCTAGCCATACAAAATAAGTTATTTTTCATAAAAAATTGAATAATTTTGTCTTAATTTTTTTTACTTGGTAAAACAAATTAAAAACCCCAATATATTGGTATTTAAAAATAGCCTATCTAATTACCTATTGTTTTTAAAAAAAGTTACAGATAAGCTATAATACTACTTTAGTAGTTATAATATTTGAAGTAAAAACAACCTTGCATTTCGTCTGAAGTTGGCCTTGGTGTCTTTAGCTATGCCAATAATAAAATATTCGCTGTGTGGAAAGGGTTAAACAAAGGCTTAAACAAATGATCCTAAGCAAGTGATAGTCAGTACTATATACAATATTTACAGTACACATACAAATATGTATCTAAACACACAAAAATGTATTGTTCGAAAATGTTTTTACACAAAAATGTATCTAAAAAAGAAATATTGAAACAAAATATTTCTTTAAAAAACCTATTTCCATTGTATGTCATTTTATTACACCTGAATACTTGTTTAAAATTCAATGTCTTCTTAAAAAAGCAACTACGGTTTATAGTGTTATATTATTATATTAGTGTAATTCCTGAGGTAATTTATTACACATTCTTTATTAGTACATTCATTTCATTATTTTACTTTATATAAAGTAGACAATTTAATTTATTGTTTATTAAGTTAGGTTAGTTTTGTACTATTTTACATGTGTTTTTGTGAAATAAATATACTTTTGAACTGATAAGGAACGGCTATTTTGATTTTCTTAATTTCAAGAAATGTGTTTCCATGGTGATTGTGATAAATGTTCTAAAACAAAAGAAACAAACTATCTTCTTCAATTTTGGATGTACAGTAGAACCTCTTTAATCCGAACCCTCGTAATCCGAACGTCCACTAATCCGAACGCCGTCGCAGGAGCCGTTTAACGTTGGCCGTTGAATGAACTACAACGGAATGCGCGAAACAGTACTGTTTATTCACTATGTTTACTACTGTATTAAATAAACACTGTATTTTACTTTATAAAGCATTTTTCACTTTTCCCACAACAATTACGATCCATTTTAGCCACGTTTTAGCTATTGTTATGTAAAAGCAACAATATGTTCTGTAATCCGAACATTCCTTAGTCCGAACTACCCCCGGTCCCAATTAGTTCGGATTAAAGAGGTTTTACTGTACCATTTCTTTTATTCAAGCTATGCATATGAAAGTTATATTATACTTTCTGTAACAATACAAATAAAATGATACACTGGGATTCCCATAATTTGCATGTATCCTTAGAATTATATTTTTTTAATTAGAAGTTTACAAAACAATTGAAATATGCCTAACTTTCTCAGGTTACAGTAAACATTAGGAGGGCTAAATACAGGGTGTTTCTTTTAAAATGCAACCCTATTTACAAGTACAGAAAATGAAGGTTTAAGAGAAGTTCATGTTAAAATTCATGTTTATGGCCCCTGGACTATTATTTTGACAAACTAGGCTACTCTTACCTCCGTCAATAATCCAATATAAAACACTTTTATATTGGATTATTGACGGAGGTAAGAGTAGCCTAGTTTGACAAGTTCATGGTTGGTAGCCTTGGTTCCTCTCCTTCCTTGGCAATCAGCTGATTTACATTGTTGCATTGTTGTTCACTTTATTTGGGTTTCGTACAATGTCATTAAGTTGAGGTTAGAAGCATGGTTTTGAGCAAAGACCAGAGAGTGTTTATTATAGAAGAATATTTTAAAACAAAATCGTTTGTTTTATGTCAAGATGTTCTCGAACAGTATTTTGAACCCATGGTATCAAATATATGAAGGACTATTGTTAATTGTATTTATAGTATTGTATTGAAATTTAACCCATTTCAAATCATGGATTGCGTTTTAATGTGTTTTCTGAATTCATTAAATTTTAATGAAAGGTATAGAGTAAAATAAATTACCTTTTCATTTGTTCTGCTACCAATCCTACTAAACTAAACTAAAATTAAATTTACTAATCCAGAACATGACACAATTTATCCTTTAGAATACAAACAGCACATTTTCATGGCGTTGTGAAAGATTTTTGTAGTATTTAGCAATATTTAAGTAAATAAAGCATTATATTAAAGCGGATCACACACTGTTTTACTGGAATATTAATTAGAAGGAAGCTCACATCAACAACTTTAATTGCAGGCATTGCCAGTTTTCAATCGCTGCAACCTTCTATCAAGGTGGCCAATCACGACATTTTCTGTTTGTAATTTGTACTCATCATTAAACAGTATATTTAAGTCCTCTTTAAATATCTTACAGACTTGATAGCTAATAAATAATTCACTGTTATTATTTTAACTTGGATTTCCAAAAACTTATTTTTATTAGCAATATATGAAGAGTCCGATCTGGACTACTGGGTGTCTATTGTTCTAGAATTAAGAAGTATTATTCTTCCCATTAATTTAGTCACAATGTTTTACAATTTTTATTGCAGTGCTTATAAACTAGCTGCCAAGGCATAACCTGAATTAAAATGTAATCAGTTTTTTATTTAACTCCTCTTTAAATGTGCTACAGACTTGATAACTAATAAATAGTTTATTGTCGTCATTTTAACTTGGGTTTCCCAAAACTTATTCAAAATGTATTTTCTTTTAGCCACCAGAAATAATAGACAGTACCATTTATGGCCCTGAGCAAGTAGGACACCAAATGCCATCAACTAATGTAAGTATTCATGTCATATTCTGTTTGAATTATACATACTCTTTCTTTATATAATAATTTTTTTAAGAATGTCTGGGACATTTCAGAAAGCAATTATTTACAATAATTATTGTGATGATTGTAATACACCAAAGAACAAAACTGATTATTGACCAGTCCATAGTTTTAAGCATGCGCATCAATGGTATTCCCTCTCCAACGACAGTTGTACATTCATGTTAAAAAACAAACATCTCGGACACTGTACCTACCAAATACTTCCACGTGATTGGTAGATTTAGTTACCAGTATTTAATAGAACAATCAAACCTGCTGATTTCGGCCTTGTGACGTCAGAGTCTACTGCGCAGTCTCGTGATACCTACTGTATTTTCTAATTACCGTGTTCTCAGATATAAAAATCAGCTGTTTTTTTTCTTCTAAAAAAATATTTTCATTATTCAATGATTGTTTACATTTGACTTAAATTAACCAATTATAAATTAAAAAAAACGTATGTCCAATTATTAAATAAAATGTATTATAAATCACGAAAATTTCAATAACACAAGCTCCATCGAACAAACTATATAATCAAATCAGCCAACCTAATTAAGATTTTGAACAGACTGTACACAATAGACGTAGGGGAAGTATGGTGGGAGATATTCACTATCTCGCTCGCACTACCTCTCCTACACGCCTAGATTCCCATAATGTGCATGTATTCTTAGAATTATATTTTTTATTATTTTTTAATTAGAAGTCTACGAAACAAGTAAAATATGCCTCATTCTCAGGTTACAGTGAACATTAGGAGGGCTAAATCAGGGTGTTTCTTTTAAAATGCAACCCTATTTACAAGTACAGAAATGAAGGTTTAAGAGACAAGTTCATGGTTGGTAGCCTTGGTTCCTCTCCTTCCTTGGCTATCAGCTGATATACATTGTTGCATTGTTGTTCACTTTATTTGGGTTTCGTACAATGTCATTAAGTTGAGGTTAGAAACATGGTTTTGAGTAAAGACCAGATAGTGTTTGTTATAGAAGAATATTTTTAAAACAAAATCGTTTGTTTTATGTCAAGATGTTCTCGAACAGTATTTTGAACCCATAGTATCGAATATATGAAGGACTATTGTTAATTGTATTTGTAGTATTGTATTGAAATTTAACCCATTTCAAACCCATTCCTACAGGCCCGGTCTGTACTAATGGTAATGCATTCATCTAGAAACAAAATATAATAATCCAGTGATTAGGTGGATTACCTTGATTACCATCTATATCTAAGAAAGGCAAAGCTATGGCTGTCTCACTCACTCATCACTAATTTTCGAACTTCCCATCTAGGTAGAGAGCTGAAATTTTGTACACTGATTCTTTAGGTCTTAACTAAGACAACTAAAGTATTTTCATCTTGATAAAATACTCCTAAGGGGGTAAAAACCGCCCCTAAAAGATTGTTCCATAAGGATAACACTGGTTTGATTTTAGTAAATTAATGACAGCTGTTTTGTAAATAAATAAACAAGTTAATTTTGTATTTTTGGCATGATCCTATTAGTTATGTCCACACTTGTGCGATTTCCTATTCAATTTTAGTTTCAATTTGCCCCCTAATACATCCGAGTAAAGCGTGTGGCATCAGTGTCCACACATGTGCGTTATAGCATGCTACTTGCAGAACATGGAAGTCTTTGTAAAGATATCATTGTATTTAAGTGTTGTGTTGTAATTATGAATCAGGATGCTTCAGCTGTTGCTGGTGTTAGTACTTGTGACGATTCACCTTCTCATTCAGCCAGAATAACAATTAATTAATAATACTTTTTCAGCGAAATTCTTTAACGATTAATTAAAGTGTTTTAGTAGATTAGTTAACATACATTTCCCAAAATTGTGTCTTAGCGACCATGTGGGTACTCAGTTCTCACTGTATTGTCGTTCGCCTGACTGCATTGTCATCACTGTGCTTATTGTATGATCCGATCGAACCAATCACCGATCGCCATATGAATGCATGGAGGTGGCCAGGAGGGGGGAACTCTGGCAGATCTTGATGAGTATGGGGATAAGTTATGTCTTGGTCTTAGTCGGCTCTTGGCTAATAGTAATTATCAGATATGTTTAGGTTACTGTAATTAGACGATTCGGGACGTTGGGATTTTGTTTGTTTTACAATATAACATTATGTACTGAATCTATTATTATGGATTGTGGTTCATGTAAAATAAATACAAGTGACATTTACTGAAAGCCGCAGTTGTTATTGCTCCTTCCATGACCACGTGGTGCATCCGTGAGGAAGTTTGTAAGGGTCTGTCCCCTTTAAATAAGTGACAGTGGTGGCAGTGTATTTGTACTACCGCAACATACTGCTTGTTTATTAATACCAAAAGTTTGTAAACGTAAAAGAACTTCTCATTCTGTTTAGATGAGAGACTACTATAAAACAAGAAACTCTTCAATATTAAGTAATTTGGAACTAAATGAAAACGTATTGTTTAAAATAATTTCTAGAATGTCCAGAGACAATTTATGTTGCCTTAGAGAAAAGGTTAAACCTAAAGTTAAGAAAAGTGACACATGCTTAAGAGAAGCTATTCTTGCACAAATAAAATTAGCAATTTGTCTTAGAATTTTAGATACAGGCAACTCCTTCATCTCTTTCATGTATTTATTTAAAGCACTTATAACAACAAAAAATAATTAGAGAATAATAAGAGTGGTAATAAGGAGTGGAGAGTAATAAAAATAACAATATAAATAATAAGAGTGGTAATAAAGAGTGGAGAGTAATAAAAATAACAATATAAATAATAAGAGTGGTAATAAAGAGTGGAGAGTAATAAAAATAACAATATAAATAATAAGAGTGGTAATAAAGAGTGGAGAGTAATAAAAATAACAATATAAATAATAAGAGTGGTAATAAAGAGTGGAGAGTAATAAAAATAACAGTATAAATAATAAGAGTGTTACAATGTCCATGAATGACTGAAAGTAGTAAGGAAAGTCGCAAGTAGATCCAAAGTGTTGGATCTGCTTGCTTTGCAGTATGCGGCACAGAAAAAACGTGGTTTTCAGAGAAAAAAAAATCATGCTACTCAGCATGCTTCACCGCATGCACTGTGCAGCATGCAAAAGTGTGGACATAGCCATTGATGCATTATGAGTTTAATCCAGCTGTTAAACAAATAAAATGAACAAGTTTGAAATAAACTAAGTAATACCATTGGGTATTTATACTAATACCCAATACTTGCGTATATACTAATATATGCAAGTAGTGAGAGTGAAATACTGTAAATAAATTTAATATTGTGATTTTACGTTATACAGTTAATCTACTGTATAACGTAATTTGTAGTCAAAAGTTACATGCCAAGGCCAAAGACCAAGGTGTATCGAGTGCAGCGAGTGTCAGGGTTGGCATAGGAAGCGTGCAGGGGTGTCCCTAGTTAACTACAAAATTGTAATTGCTGAAAAATTACATTTTGAATAACATGAAGAAAAATTAGAAATTAGTTGTTATTATTATACAACTTGGTTTGGTGGATGGTACAGATTGTCCTATGAGGTATCAAACACATTACGGATCAATGGCTTAACATAGCTTTATGAAATAGAATTATTAATAGTTTCTTGGTTAGCATATTATGTTTTATCAGAACTACAATACAAATGAACATAACACCATTCAAACTATTATAATAACAGGTAATATAGTGATTGATTTCTGTAAACCATGGTGAACACATTCCTTGTTAGTTCCTATGGTCTGAGGATGTTAATCATGGTTTACCAAAATAAGTCACCACAACATCTGTACATTTTGTAGTATTTTGTGTTTGTGAAACGTTCATTTATAGTACCGTAATTTTGTGTTAAAAATTATTCCCCGCTAAGTCTACCCCAAAGCATCAGTTTCAAAAAATTTGTAACCTTTTCTGGAAACAGAGTGTGCCAGAATCTTATGGTCACCCTTATGAATCTTTTATTCAAATGATATAAATATATTCATTTTTCTTTTATTAGCCTCCAGAACTGTTATATTATAGAAATAATACTGGTATAGTTTACCTTTTTCTGTCGTAACAGTTCTTCAATTACATTACTGCTATGTACATTTCAAAGTATTAAAGCTTTGTAATGTACATAGCAGTAATGTAATTGAAGAACTGTTATGACAGAAAAAGGTAAACTAAACCAATATTATTTCTATGATATAAATATTCAAATATTTATAAAAAAAAATATCAACTTTTTTATTTTGTATTTTTGTTTTGATATTTGATATACTAAGTTACATTATTTTGTATGCTACTCATTATCAAACAGCGATAAGTGTTTCTGTTGTTTATTTCCTCATATAAAACTGTTATATTATTTTTTAGTAAATCTATGACTACCGTATATTACGTATTTGAATCATCGTACGGCTAATTGTACTAATTGCTCATAGTGAAAGGTAACATCAATTAAGACCCATTTTAGTTTAGTCTTACTGAACCATTGTGCTTAGTATTTTGTTAAATCTGTGAAAAAATAAAAACTAAAAAACACAGTACAATTCTAAAGTGTAAATTTATCCTCTATCCTGGTCATACTCCACAATCACCTTCCTAAATTTACTTGAAACAGGAAAGATATTGTTTAAAATACTTTACAGCAGTGTTGAGCAATCGCTACTTTCTCTATCCAATAAGAATGTTCTCTTCTTTATTTGAAATATTTTGTTAATATATTAATTTACTAATCAACTTTTCAGGTGGAAATTTTAACAAAAGCTTGGGAGCTACCTCTTGAACCACGTAGCTTACATGTGAGTCATTTATTATTTTAGAGAAAATATGTACAAAAAAATCATTATAAGCCAACTAACCAGTATCAATCAAAAAGTTAGATACTATGGTATAGTGATAGTAGAAATAAGAAATATTATATTTCCCATTGAGTCAACTACAATGTGTTACAAGTTTTATTGTGTTGCTTTCAAAGCATCAGCCAAGGAATGAGCCAACATTTAACAAAAAGTAGTGTATGAATTTATTTTGAAATTAAATGATAAAAGTCTTTATTGACAAAGTTTACAAATATTGTGGTTATTAGGTCCTATTAATGTACCTATGTACTCTTACACCTAACCAACATTCTCTTGCTGCTTAAGGCTTTTGAGACTGGCCTTTTAACCCAGGAACTGGCAGGCCTTTTTGGCCTAAATGGCAGGCTATTTTTGAAGGTCACGCAAGGGTATTACATTTTCTTATTTTTAAAATAAATATTTTATCAAATATTATAGTGTTATATATTGTTTTTTTCAGTAAATTACAGGCAATAAGATGGTATAAGTTTTATGTGAAAATATTGAACTATAAAATTTTTATTATGGTATATGTACATATAAATGTGTTTTTACATACTGAAAAATGGGTGGGACCATACCTTGGAAACAGTGATGCTAAATGAAAATGGCTATTGTAAGATGACCATTTTGTAGCAAATTTAGTCTAGTTTTGAAAAATATATAGTTTTATAGAGATTTTTTTAATAAATTATGTAAAAAAAATAAAAATTTATGACCATGGGCAAACCGTAAAATTGTCAATTTGTTGTTATGTTTTGAAAATAGAATAAATATTTATAAATCACCTCATAAATATAACCTTTTTCATTTCAAATACACTCCTAATATCATTGGCACATTATAAAAGAACTTATATTATCATTTACACAAATAAAACACGTAAACAATAATCATTTCCTTGACAACCAAAACGATCTACCGACAGCGACTGCAACAGAAAGTAAACAAGAAGTGAAAACAGCTGTGAGAAGAACAAGATAATGAAAACGTCGAGTAAGGAAAAGACATTATAACATCGATATATCGATAGATTGAATGTTCATCTATCCACCGCTACCGTGATTATATCGGAAATCAACGATAACAGTACTATAATAAGTGTAATGCCGAGCGCTGTCGTGTCGTCTACAAATCGACGACTGCCACTTGAGTTACGGCTCCTGTCGTCGCTAAATCGACGACTGCCAGTTTCTGGGTTAATACAAAAGCTAAGACAGAAATACCCCAGGCTATTTTAGGGGTGTTGAATGATTGTAAGGAAAATAACCATAAATCATATAGTTTTCAATATTCTTTATTTTATAGACTATAAAATGAGCTCTAAGGATACAGTTTTTACATACATACAGTTTTTCTGAAAATATCTCTAGGTAAATAATATACCTACTTAAAATTAATTTGTATATTAACAGATTTTATAGTAAAAAAAGTTTATAGTTGATGCACAGTGAAAGCTAAACAAAATTCTTGTACTTTTTGTTCTAACTACGATAAAAATTATTAAAAAGTGTAATAACATTTAAAAATACATGTGTCATAATGTACAATTAAGCGAAAAAAACAATGGTGTGATTAGATTTTTTCATAGGCCTCTTAGTTTCTTAGTAAAAAAACTTTTGTAACTTGGGTACACATAGTTTCTGCGCCAACAGTAAGTAGTCCTCTCAGGGTATATCCGCAGCATTACCTGCCTTGACAGTCGGTCTAGAAAAGCCACTGAGCATCAACAACTGAAAACAGTAAAATACAAATACACCTAGTAAATGAATACTGAGTTTTATTGTTATTGTGGTATTATTAACTGAATTTTAATGAATTAATTTTATTGTTACGGAGTCATTTTAGCAGGAGGAATAAAAACAAGACTTTTAACACAGCAAATACAGGTGCGCTGAAAAGTTTTGAAATGGTGTAATATCTTCTGTACTCGTAAATGTAAAAATATTAAACTTTGTACAGTGATATAGGATATAGAATTGAACTTTTTAATGCAATCAGCTCTTGACCATCTTAGGGGGATGGCCTGTAAGGTGTCCGTGGAAAATCTCAAAATGTAAGCATAGGTCAATGTGCATACCTTTTTAAATGTCTTGATTAGTAGAACATCATGCACAAATAAATAAAAAATAAATAAAATACAAAACTAAAGCACACAAAACGATATAAAACAAATAAGTAAAGCACAATCAATAATAATAAACAATAATCAAAAGAAACAATTGTGGGTCACTGGTGAACCCCACCGCACTGGGCGAACCGCGAACCAGACTGATAACCAAACACGCAGTATGTTGACAAACTGTGCGACAATAATCCAACCTTCCCGCTTGAGTGGCTGAACCACACTAAAGCTTAGAAAAACAAATGGAGCGCGTCCCTCCGGTGACCCCCGCGCATCCTAGCGGAGAGCGCTAGGGGTCACTGGCGACCCAGCCGCAGTGAATGTGTTAATAATGACACAATGTACTAATCTCAAAGATTATGTCAATAAAGTCTATTGTCTAATAGCTAGAATTTTATTGACTACAAAAATGGGGTGTAAGGTTCCATTTTCCTTTCTTTGATATCTTTCTTAAAAACATTGTGTATAAGGATAAAAATTGTATTTCATTTTGTTTCATAGGTTCCACCCCAAACAAGAAAGTCAATAATCAGTTCTGCTTACTAAAGAAAAGTAGATTAGCAGATCCTTTTCCTTTGCAGATCGGTTTAAATAAGAAAAATATCTCTTTGAAGTATTTCGTATGGATTTCAAGTTTTAAATATATGTGTTTTCTAACATCAAATTGAATGAAAGGTATAGGGTAAAATAAATTACCTCTTTATTTGTTCTGCCAGAAATCCTACTAAGTTAAACTAAAATTACATTTCCTAATCTAAAATATGACCTAATTTATTCTAGAGGATGTGGACAGCACATTTTCGTGGTGTTGTAAAAGGTTTTTGAAATTATGAGCAACATTTAAGTAAATAAAGCATACTATTAAATTGGAACGCACGCTGTTTCATTGCAATAATAATTGGAAGGGAGCTTGCATCATCCATCTTAATGCGGCAGGCATTGCCAGTCTCGAATCGCCACGGCATCTTCTGTTTGTAATTTCTACTCAACTCTAAAAAGAATGCTCTCCCCTTTATTTGAAATGTAAATTTGTAAATTCATTAATTTATTTATTAACTTTTCAGACACGAAATATGTCACCAGCTGGAAACCATCCTCACGGAACTTCTGCTAGTTCCCCTGTGAGTAATTTAATATTCTAGAGGAAATCTGTATGAAAAAATGAGTATAATTCAACCAACCAGTATCAAGTAACAAGTTTGGTAGTACAGTAATACTAGGATTAAGAAATATAGGTTTCCCATTAACTTAACTGCAATGTCTTACAAGTTTCCCATTAACTTAACCACAATGTGTCACAAGTTTCCCATTAACTTAACTACAATGTGTCACAAGTTTCCCATTAACTTAACTGCAATGTCTTACAAGTTTCTCGTTAACTCAAATACAATGTATCACAAGTTTTCCATTAACTTAACAACAATGTGTCTCAAGTTTCCCATTAACTTAACTACAATGTGTCACAATTTTCCCATTAACTTAACCACAATCTGTTACAAGTTTCCCATTAACTTAACCACAATGTGTTACAAGTTTCCCATTAACTTAACTATAATGTGTCACAATTTTCCCATCAACGTAAACACAATGTGTTACAAGTTTCCCATTAACTTAACCACAATGTGTTACAAGTTTCCCATTAACTTAACTACAATGTGTAACAATTTCCCCATTAACTTAACCACAATCTGTTACAAGTTTCCCATTAATTTAACTACAATGTGTTACAAGTTTCCCATTAACTTAACTACAATGTGTTACAAGTTTCCCATTAACTTAACTACAATGTGTTACAAGTTTCCCATTAACTTAACTACAATGTGTAACAATTTTCCCATTAACTTAACCACAATCTGTTACAAGTTTCCCATTAACTTAACTACAATGTGTTACAAGTTTCCCATTAACTTAACCACAATGTTTTACAATTTTCCTATTAACTTAACTACAATATGTAACAATTTTCCCATTAACTTAACTACAATCTGTTACAAGTTTCCCATTAACTTAACTACAATGTGATACAAGTTTCCCATTAACTTAACTACAATGTGATACAAGTATCCCATTAACTTAACTACAATGTGTTACAAGTTTCCCATTAACTTAACTACAATGTGTTACAAGTATCCCATTAACTTAAATACAATGGTTACAAGTTTCCCATTAACTTAACCACAATGTGTTACAAGTTTCCCATTAACTTAACTACAATGTGTTAAAAGTTTCCCATGAACTTAACTACAATGTGATACAAGTTTCCCATTAACTTAACTACAATGTGTAACAATATCCCCATTAACTTAACCACAATCTCTTACAAGTTTCCCATTAACTTAATTACAATGTGTTACAAGTTTCCCATTAACTTAACTACAATGTGTTAACATTTTTCCATTAACTTAACTACAATATGTTACAATTTTTCTTTTGGTGCTTTCAAAGTATCAGTCAAGGTATAAGCTATGATTCCAAAAATAAGTATTTAAATCCTCTTGAAATATCTTACAGACTTGATAACTAATAAATATTTTACTGTTATTATTTTGACTTGGATTTCCCTAAACTTATTTTCTTTTAGCCAGCAGCAATATTTGAAGAGTCCGATCTAGACTACTGAGAATCTTCTGTACTAGAAATAAATAAGAAATATTATTTTTCCCATTACATTAACTACAGTGTGTTACAATATATTACTGCAGTACTTTCAAACTTCCAAGGCATAAACTAAAATAAAAAAAGTAATTTTTATATTAAAATGAATAGCTTACAGACTTTAACCCTCCAGTACACACGTGGTCAACTATAACACACCAGTTTATGGAGTGGAGTGAAACTCCGTTACTAAAAACCATTGGAGTGGCCTTGCCATTCCAGAGGACGTAGTAATGTGTGCGGACTGTGAGTGCTAATACATTGTCCAGCAGCGCCATTTGCAGTGTGCGTTCATGATTATGCTCTCATTACGCCATTAAATAGTGTACATTTTAATTCTTAACTAATTAATGTATTTATTAAGGATGTGGGAAAATGTACAAGGAACCACAGCCATTAGAAATAATTAGTTTTCATATAATATAGGTTTTTCAGAAATGTGGACTTACTCCGTGATGCGTGCACTGGAGGGTTAAATAGTTCAATGTCGTCATTTTAACTCGGATTTCCCAAAATTTACTCATAATGTATTTTCTTTTAGCCACCAGCAGTATTTGAAGAGTTTGATCCCTGTCATTGCCCAGAACAACAGCGAGGAGGAAACCAAAAGACATCAAGAAGTAATGTAAGTTTTATAAAATAATTAATGTTTAAGAGTGTTTGGATTATTTGGGAAAAACATTATTTACAATAGTTACTTTGATAATTGTGATACACCAACGTACAAAAATGATTACTACTGGTAATGCATTCATGTAGAATCAAAAGATTATAACCCAGTGATAAGATTACCTTGATTAGCATTAGTTGCAAAATATTAATTGTTGAATTATTATTTTTTGCTTGATTTACATGTTGCATAACATGAGGAAAATTGGAAATTAGTATTACTATACATTAATTTTTATTTGTGATATCTGTTCGTTTTATTTTCAAACTGATATTTTCAGAGCCCAGAACATATCTGCAGTAGTATTAAAAGTTCAAAACATTAAAAACATACATTCATTAGACTGATAAATAGTGCATTATTCTTGTTAATTTTTTATTTCTCTAATAAAAACGCTTTAATGCAATTGATCTTTGACAGTAGCGCCAATGGGGGAACAGTTGATAGACTATGGAACAGATGGTCAACTATCTGTGGAAGCGTGTATCTAGAAAGATTTTTGCAGATTTCTATTTTTTATGTTTGCAATAGAACTTTTTGTATTTTCTATTACAAACATATATATTATACATATATAGTTCTAAACAATTCTATTAGAATTGTATAATAGGAACTAAAGAAGCTTAAATTTAAGCTGTGGCCCATGACGTCTCATCTGGTAGATTCTATTGAAAAAGTCAACCGTCAACGTATTGAAAAAAGACAAACTATTATAGAAACAGTTAATTTACGTAAATATCGCTAAACTAAACCAATAAATTAATAATAACCAGCCGGTCAGTCAAAGTCACAGTTTAACAGTAGAGTGACAGTTCCATCTATTTAAAAGTATTATGGCGAAACACACCAATCATATTTACAGTATCTGGGAATCAGTTTAGATTAATCTTTCATTTTAAAAGTCACCTTTCAGAAAACAGCAAAAATGTTACAACTAGAATGAATATTTATCAGTAACATACTGGATTATCTTTAGCAGCTAAAACACAGTTTTGTTTTAGTACAGTGTTCCTGTATGTCTGAAGGGTGTGCATGTACAAGAGGTTGATGTACAATTAAATGAGGCAATGAGGATTATTACCCTCCTTATAACTAATGAATCCCTCATTACAATTCCTATAATAATAAAACATTTATTTACTTCTTACATAATTTTGTTACAAAGAAATCAATACAATTAAATATTATATTAAGAAAACCTCCACATGGTTAAAGCCTGTGTGTAGAGGCCGAGTTCCAGTCAATTGAACAGTTTTTGTGAGTCAGACTCTTTACAATTAGTTTATGACATACTTGCATTGAGAAGATTAAAATATATAATTTACTAATAATATAAGTAGCAAAAAAATTAAACAAATAAGTTGGTATTAAAATTATAGACTATTACTGAATATATTTATGGCAGTACAAACAAATATAATGTAATAATTTAAGAATGAAATAAAAAAATACAAAATTGTTATTGTATTTAAAACAAATTCTATAGTTAAATTGAGCGATATAGGCTAGCCTACCAAATACACCTATTCATACACTCAGACTCACCACGAACGTTCACATCTCATGATCCCTAACATAATTATATTAACAGTCTTACACTAAATTGCACAAAAACTCAAATAATACATTTGAAGACAAGCCGAAATAGGGGAAATTATGACTTACGAATAAGTTTTAAGGGTACAGATATAAAGAACATTAATTCTACAATATTTTTAGGAATGAAAATGCAAATTAATTTAAATTGGAATGAGCATATATGTAGTTTAGCAAACGGTCTCAATACAATCTGTTTTCAGATGCAAATTCTACAGAATATAACTGACCTTAAAACAAAGTTAATATAGTATTTTTCGTTATTTGTTTCAAGGATGCAATATGGAATAGAGTTCTGGGGTAGCAGCTCAAATGCTTGAAAATTTTCAAAATTAAAAAAAATTCTTAGAATTATGACCTTCTCTGACAACAACAAATCTTGTAGAACAATATTTACTGAACTTAAAATTTTAACACTACCTTCTTTATACATTTTAAAATGTTTACTATTTTTCAAAAATAATTTTGAAAATTGTATGAATGAAAATAACCACCATAATTATTTGACTAGAAACAAACATGATTTTCAGCTGCCCATTCACAGGCTTGCTTCTCTAGAAAAACTGCCTCATTATTTGGGAAGAAAATTATATAATAAAATCCCACAAAAAATTAAGTCTATTGAAAAAGTTTATTTATTTAAAAAAGAAGTTACTAAACTGCTTGTCAGTAAAGCTTATTATAGTGTAAAAGAGTTCTTGGAAGATGTATTGTAATATTATATTACAGTATCATACTTTAAAATTAGTAATTTGTGTCATTTATTGTAGTTTTAAGAGAACTTGAATATAACTTTGTTTTTATAATTTTTGACTATTCACCTGTTTTTTCAGCTTTTGCTTTATTGTAAACGTTGTGTGAATAAAAAATTGATTATTGACTAATAACACATTAAACAATTAAAATAACATTCATTCAATATACAAGTATTCACATACACGCAACCAAACATATCACCACTCATCCACAATCACAACAAGCAAACATTCCAAAGCACCATTCACATTTACAAGCACTCGAACAAATTCCTGCACAGTAAAACATAAAATATTTGGAGCCTTATCTCTAGACGACCATCACCGGCTGACAATCTCCGCGGTGTAGTGCAGCGTCAACATGGTACTAGATGCCTCCCTACCCATTTGAAATAGCCAAGTCATAATTTTTTTCTTATATACATTTGAGCTGTATACCCCTAATATTTTCAACTCTTGTGGTAAATTTTGAAATATGATGTGGGCAATATAGAAATCATTTGTTGTATTTATTGTTTTTGTTACTAAAGGTGTACTTACGGCAATATTAGTTTGGTATCTGGTAGCATAAACATGATCTATTAATTCATAAAAAAAGTGATTATTTTTAAAACTTTACATTAAAATAACTTTTATGAAAAGCTGTTTAATATCCAGTACTTTAATGGTGTCAAATAAATCTTCTGAAGGATACCTTAATGGTTTCCTCAATGCCGCTTTCAAAATAGATTTTTGAGTGATAATAAGTGGATGAAGATGTGATGTGTAAGCCCCACTCCAAGCAATTATTCCGTACTGCAGTATCGATTGAATGTATGCAAAATAGACGGTTCTTAATAAATTAATATCTATAATTCTTGATAAAACATTAAACATGTAGATACATCATCTTAATTTATTATTTGTATAACGGACATGAGTCGTCCAAGTAAACCTATTATGAAACATAACTCCTAAGTACTTGTAACTCTCGACTCTCTCTATGGACTCACAGTCACATTGCACATTTGGAGCTCTACAAGTGTGAAGCTTAAGCCCAAGGGGTCCAGGGTCACAAGCAGCCCTTAAGGCCACTGCCATGTACTTTGTCTTCCCCACATTGACCGTCAGCCGGTTCTGGTCAAACCAACGCTTGACAATGAGCAGTCCAACCTCAGCGCGCCGAAAGGCCTCCTCCCAACTATCACCCTCAAATAAAAGCACCGTGTCGTCTGCATACGAATACATTTCACCTTTTTCTAAATTAATTTTGATGATATTGTTTATTTATATTAAAAATAAAAGCGACCTTAGGGTACTTCCTTGAATAACTTTCTTGAATAATAATGTTCTTTATATTGTTGTTTGTACCATTTACTTTAACTAGTTGTTTGCTGTCCTTCAAATAACTTATAAACAAATTTATGGCATTGCCCCTGAATCCTAATAATTTCATTTTATACTATAACTAGCCGACCCGTGCGAAGCATTCGCACTGTATTCTCTTTAAATCCCTCTTAATTAAAGTGCACACAGTATAGTTAGTAACGCATAGTTAGAGTGCAATTTAACCTAATGTTTGTTTTGATTTATTTAATTCACATGTTACAGCTGATCGAATAATGTAAATAAACATTTCAAGTTTAAATTACTTGCAGAATGATATAATAGGTCGTTTTTCCAAAAAACTATTGGAAAATGAGAGATTTGTATATTTTCATCAAGTATTGGGTAAAAAAAGCTTTAAAATGACACCTCATTTATGAAAATTGGTGAAGAATTAAGAAAGTTATGGCGTACCGACAAAAAAAAGTACTTTAGAAATTATAATATATATAGATAGGTCTCTTATCTAAATAATCAAAGCCTTTGGCCAAATCAATAAAAATGGTGGTAACGCGTTTGCTTCTATTTAATTTTGAATGAATTTGATTAGTTAATTGAAAAAATACATTCATATAATTATGATATTTCCTAAAGCCAAATTTATTTTCACATATTAAATTGTTTTTGAATAAATAGTTGGTTAACTGGATTTTGATGCTTTTCTATAATATCTTACCCACCACGCTTAATAGAGAAATTGGCCGACAATTTTGGCACTTCCCTTTTTCTCCTCCTTTATGGAGAGGTGTGACCTTCGCCACTTTAAAGGAATCGTGGATGATTCCCTGAACTATACTGTTATTAACTACCGTTAATAGTGGTTCCTTTAAATGTTCATAATTATTTTTAATAATGTCCACAGTGATGTTATCCTCACCCGGCGCAGACCCTCTCCTCTAAGTTCCTTAACACATACCTCCAGCTCACGCTCTATGACTGGAACTAACCTAAACTCAGAGACTGCCGCATGTGTCGCAATCCCTAACCGGCACCGCACTGGCTAACTCCTCGCCAACATTTACAAAATAATCATTTAACATGTCAGCAACTTCAATGTTCTTATCTAGTGCATTATTTGGTAATTGAAAATGGTCCGTTTCAATAAATCCTGTTTTTTCTTTTTTCCTGCAATATCACTTAAATATGTCCATGATCTCTTTGAATTATTGCATTTTCTCTTATCTTGTGTTTGAAATATAATTCTTTGGCCCTTTTTAAAATATTACTGAGAATTTTTCCGTACAATCTGAAATCTGACGATCTGAAATGATGATTGATGAACGGTTCCTTTTTAATTTTTCTACTAAGCTTGTCCCTTTTCCTTATAGAATTTATCAACCCCATAGTAACCCATGATTTTAAACGCTTGTTTTTGTTTGAAACTTTCATTTTGCTAGTTGCCGCTAATATTGTTCCTGCTATTTTATCAACCAAACTCTGTGCAGATTAATTGACGTCTTGACACACAACGACATGGTCCCAATTTATTTCCGAAACTAAAGTACATATTTTATTTTTATTTATGTTATATCTATAATACATATTTTCTTAAGACCTACTTTGCCTTAACACCCTCCATCCTGCCAAAACCATGTAATGGTCCTATACAATGGTTCCAAGTGATGTGTGTAGGAGCCCCTGTAGCTGAAGGGTCAAGGCAGTGGCTTGCCACATGATCGTTCCAGGTTCAGTTCCCGATCTGAACATAACAGTATTTACCCCTGTTGCGCCGGTGGTTTGGAAGTCACACTAACCTGTTGGTCAAATGAGCCTAAAAAACAAAAATGAGCTCGTCTAATCAAGTCAGGGGAACTGTGCTTTAATTGGGCATATCTCCCCACTAAAGCCAGATGAAATTTTAATTTTAAGTGATTAAAAAAAAAAAAAAAAAAATTAAAGATCGTCTTATTTAACCAGGCGAAGTTAGGGTTAAGGAGCCCTCTCTAACACTTAACCTGGGGACCAATGGCTTTACGTGACTTCCGAACTACCGGAGCGGCAGGGCAAATCTGTTAGTGGTCACATCGGGAATCAAAACCCGGACCGTCTGCGTTGCAAGACAGCGCCTTAGCCCTCCAAGTGATTTGTAGTGTTACGGATCACGGCAAACATTATTGACACAGCCTAGGTCATTGCGCCCATCCCTGCGCGGGTAACCACCCGCGGGGCCAATACAGGTCTTATTTATTTAGGACCCTGTTGGACTGTAACAGTAGCATAGCTTGTCCTAAGTGATGTGTAGCATAGCTCATCCTAAGTGATTTGTAGTATAGCTCATCATAAGTGATGTGTAGCATAGGTTGTCCTAAGTGATTTGTAGCTTGTCCTTAAAGTCAGTGAAAAGTGCAATGTTGAATGAGCTTAAAAATATCTTTTCTTCTCTGAATATCACTATCTTGTAAATTTTCCCAAAAATACTACATAAATGAAACTAAGAAAACCGTCCAGATTGAAAAAATAAAATTCTCAACAAAGAAAAAACTGGCTGTGAACATAGGATATGTTTGACAATCAGAGCCAATTTTTGGTTTGATATCACTCCTTGTGTCTTCAGTGGAATGACACTTCCTTGTAACAAATGACTTTTTCTGAGTGTCTCACACATGATTCTTGGTAGATCAAAGGCTTTTGTTGGGTGATTCACACGTGTTGGAAGATCAAACTATAAGTCGAGTCAGCCATGAGAAATGACTAAAAAATTATGAATCACATAGTTAATGATTGCCCATTGCTTTTTTTTAAATTGGTTAGTCATTATATTGTAAACCTTTGACGTTTACGTAATTGTTGCTCTTTGTATAAAATTCCCTCATAAGTATTAATAATAATAATAAATTAAAAATGAAGATTATCAGGAAAATTAGACAGTGGTTAGATTACAACAGGAAATGCGGTACAGGAAATGGAGTTGGTAAAATTTGAGTAGGGCATCCGGCGAGTGTGAAATCGGGAAGCAAGGGATCGGATGTCAAGGAGGCAGGGTCAGCACTGTACACAGGATGACCAAAATATTAAAATTGAGACTCACCAAAATTAGGCCGATGAACGCTGATGCGGCGGAGATTCAGCAGAAGGTCAGGTGTTACGCCCATCACGAAAACGGGCCTATAGGGTGATCCGTAATAGGACCACGGAGAATTATTGGTTGTTCCGAAATTGTAGGCGTGTCCAGTGAGTGGCAGGGGGAATGAGACACGGAGAGAGAGTTGGAAAAGAAAGGGAGTCTAAGGGGAGTTCGGCAAGAGAGAGGACTTCGGGAATTAGATCAATAGGGAGGACCAGCACCTAGTGGTCCAACTACCTAGACTTCGTCAACCCGCCCTGCAGAGCAAACACGGGACGATCTAGACGGAGGACTTGGAGCTACGGTCCAACCCCTGGCGATATCAACCCCCGGAGGACTTCACGAGCGGCCAACCTGAACCTGAGGGACGACCGGACTTGCCCCGGAGGGATACCGGGGGTTGGTATCCTGAGGACCAGAGGAACCATCTCAAGGGATTGCAAGCGACTCCACTCACCCCCAAGGGACTACAAGCAACTCCAGACCGAACCAGCCCACCTGACCCGGAGGGACAAGAGGACGCCGAATCCACTACGGCCAGTGGACACCCCATACCTGAGTTAGACGAGTCCAGGGGTATGTTAACACTGTTCTGTTTAACACCTCCAAGGGCTGAGGGGAGCAAAATTTAATTTGTGGGGGAAGGATTTCTGTAGGGTTCAATTACGTTTACCTACACCAAAGCGTAGGCCGACAGGCAGTAAATTAGTCAGATGAGACGGTCATAATAATTGTAATTGGATGATATAATATAATTAACTGTTTGAGGGAATTTAGTCTGGATCGTAAATTTAAATTATAAATATAAAATACGTAATTCCATGTTATAATCATTGTCCCGCATGAATAGCGATTTTGAGTTAATGTAGATAGTCTATATAAAGTAAATGAATAATTATTGCGTCCTATATATATAAACAATAATTATTGGATAATTCTTGCGAGGGATAGAGTATAGCGACTAAGGCCATTGAATGGTTGGCTTATATCTAGGAAATATTTGTCAAATAATGTAATTAAATTGTACGGTAAATTGATTAAGTTGTCATAGTTAGTAAGGTTTATATATTAGTGTTTGATTGATAATTTTGAGGGGAAATAGTTGATTAATTAATCTTGAGTATAGCTTGTTATCGAATATATGATTTTCACTTGTTAATGTAGACATTTGCACATATAAACTTATTTAGCTGATTATTAATGGGACGTTATATAATAATTTAGAGGATTGTGATTTAATAGTATAGGAGTTGTTGTCGTGTGTTGTAAATAATATTCTTGAAAGTATTGATCCCCCGGGCTGTATACTAAAGCCAATGTTAATAATAATAAATTGATTGAAGATTAATAAACGTATAATTATTATTCTATAATTTGTATTGTCTAAATATTGAATGAGAAGGGTAGCTTAAAGGAGGTGTATAGTATAAAATAGGATAAGATAGTTGTAATATTTTGGAAGGGATTGTAAAGATGAAATGCTGTAAAAATAATAAATATGTTTTGTACTTTCACCATTGTCAATAGTTATTCCAGGTCCTGGTTTCCTACACTAGCTACGCGAGTCATTAAGTTCAAAGTTATTTCTCATTAATTATTTCTAGTCCACCAGAGCTTTACATGGTGGAAGCTTCTTGAAGGGAAAGTTTTACAATATGAATTCAGGAACGGTTACTGAATTGTAGTAACAAGCGTTAGATTTAGTTCTTAAATGGAGACCAAGAAAGTCCCGGTACTTTGATTCAAGATTTTTACTGTCATAAAACACATGACAGTGCATGGACAAAAGTCAAGATTTTTACACTAAATTTTACAAAACTTTGTACAAAAATTAAAAAAAATTATACAAGTACAATGTACAACAAAACTAAAATAGACATAAAATACAATTCAATATACAAAATGACTAGAGCAATAAAATTAGATTAAAAACAATTAAAGATTAATTAATGTAAGACTACATTACTAAACTAGTTATGACTTTCGCAATTTACAGTTAAAAAAACCATCAATTTTGTATAGACATTCATCCAGCAGAATATCCTTGATTTTTTTCTTTAAATTTAGAGTTGGGTAGTGATTTAATATCTAGCTATGAATTATACAGTTTAGTATAAATAAATATACAGTAGAACTTGGATAATTAGAACTTCTTTAATTCGAAATTTCCTTTAATTCGAAGTTTTGGGTTGGTCCCTTGAACATTGTAATATTACCAATGTAAAATAATCATGGATAATTCGAAGTTAAACCTCTTTAATTCGAAGTGTTTACATCAACGGTAAAAGTGAAACATTGACTAATGTGCCGTAAACAAGGTTCCGTTTAAGGTTTGCATTGTTTGGTCAGTGTGTCGGCAGGCAATCACCTTCTGAGAATTCCTAATCCGTCTCTTCCCCTCCCCTCGGCGCGCCCCGCCATTATGTTGCGATCATTAAACCTTAATTATTGTAATTTTTACATACTGTATGCCTCTATAGTTATGTTTAATATACTTCAGTGAACTTTAAATGAATACATTAAATTTTATACTAAACAAGTAATTTGTGGGTATTATTTTAAGCCTTTTAGGATCATGAAAGTTACATAAAAAATACAACTGGTTAATTTGAAGTATTGGATAATTCGAATTTTGGCATTGGTCCCTTCAGGTTCGAATTATCCAAGTTCTACTGTATAATCAGTTTTTTGTGAGCTACTATATTTAAACTGTTGAACTCTTAGACAATCTTTATGTCTTGTATTAGAAGCATGGAAGTCAGCATTGACATAAAAGAAATCTAAATTTCCATGAACAAATTCTAGCAAATGAAATACATAAAGAGAGTAAAACGTTAGCATTCAAAGTTGTACAAACCAAGGTTTACAAGATGTTAGTGCAGTAAATTGCATAGTAATCTAATAGCCCTTTTTTAGAGTATTAAAAGTTTCATATAATTACCACTAGATTCCCAGAGAATAGTTCCATATGTCATAATATTTTGAATGTGAGTAAAGTATACAGTTAGTAAAATATAATTATCAAATGAGTTTCTTAATCTTCTAAGCATATAAACCTTTAGCCATTTTTAAAAATACATAATCCACATGAGAATTCCATGATAATCTAGAATCTAACAATAGTCCTAAAAACTTTAAATTACTGTTATCTGGAGAGTCTGAAACATTTCTATTGTAGCTAAAAGATAAATCACAGATTTTTTCCCGTGTTTAAGAACAAGTTATTAGCAGCACACCAGTCCTGTAGTAATGTAAAACTAGAATTTAATTTATCATTAACTAAATATTTACTAATATTACTGACCTTCAAACCCAAATCATCTGCAAATAAATATCCATCAATAACTACATTCTCTATGCTAATTGGTAAGTCATTAATAATAATATATATATTAAATAGAATTGGCCCAAGAATTGAGCCTTGGGGCACACCATATTCAACTCTCCTACATTTAGAAAAAGACCCATCTTTAAACACAAATTGAGTTCTATTTGTTAAATAGGAAAGTACAAGCTCAACAGAATGAGGATTAAATCTGTAAAAAGAGAATTTTTTACTTAAAATACTATGTTGTACAGTATCAAACGCTTTAGACATATCGTAAGACCTAAAAATTACATTAACACCTTGTTCTAGATCATTAACCACATTATGAACTAGCTTAACTACTGCATTACATATACTCCTGTTAGGCCTATAACCATACTGTTTATCAGTAAACATACTAAAATTTTCCAAGTGCTCTGATATCTGTTTTTGAAGTAAAGATTCAAAAATTTTTGACACAATAAGAACAATTGATATAGGTTGATAATTGTTTTCAGCATTCATATCACCTTTTTTGTAAACAGGTACAAACTTGATATTTTTCAATTGATGTGGGAAAACAAACCCTTTGATTAGATATTCATTAAAAAGATGTGTTAAAACCTCACTTATATAAATAGCGGAAATCTTTATAATATTAGCCGTTAAACCATATACATCCAAGCACTTGCTATTGTTTAAACTATTAATAGTCTTAAACATATTTTCTACAGTGACTTGTTTAGATTGAAAATTATACTCAGGTCTAGGATATTTATGAACATAAAAATTACTATCATTAATACAATATGGAATACTATCACTAACTTTCTTAATATGATCAATAAAAAAATTGTTAAATTTATCAGGTGTTATTCCAACAGGAGTTGGAGCAGCTTTACATTTGTTATTTACAAGCATATTGGTGACTTGCCTCGTTTTTTTGGTTTTATTTGCAGCATTCTGGATCAAATCATTAAACTATGATATTTTAGCATTTTTAATAGCATAGCATCTTATATCTATCCATTACTTGTTTACTATCATAAACTTTACTTAAGTTATATAACACAAGACAGTGGTCTTTGAGTTTTCGTAAATTACTATTGTACCATTTGTTATCAGGCTTAGACCTCTTTATTTAAATAACTTAAAAGTGCAAAAGCACAATTTACTGCTCATAAGAATAGGTCATGAAAATTCTTAAATTATCATTAATATCATCGATACTGTGTACATCTATCAAATTGATTTGACAGCCTATGTATAAAAATTTGTATACTAAAATCATTTACTAATCCAACTAAATTCTTAGGTGGATTTACATAAGACAAATGGACTTCATTAACTTAATTAAAAACAATGGTATTATGACCTGAAACAACAGTATGAATGACCTCAGAGGACCCTTTGGTATTATGTATGTTTGTTACAACATTATCAATACATTTGCTATAAATTGGCCTGGTAACATCTGTAGTGCTAATATTAATTCCAAAACAATTAAACACGTTTTGGAGATCACGTCTAAAAACATCATCAGCGCTAGGCCTAAAATTTACATTGAAATTACTGCATACTACTAGACTAAAATTTGGCTTAAATGCTAAACAACATATATTGTACAGACATTCTACAACATTTAAAAAATACAAATAGTTATCATTATAGAGTCTATATACAGAGATAACAATTTTTTTCTAAAATTAATTCTACAGCAGTTGCTTCACTGACCATTTCAACTGAGGCATCTCTAACTCTAGTCAATTCAAGAAAATCTATATTCTCCTTTAGATCATTTACATCATTAGTTCCTGTCAGATAAACTATGAAATCATCTGGTCCATTCTTAGGTATTGTAGACAGACTGCCTTTGGTTGCCTCTTCAAACTTTAATGCAGATTTAACATAACCTGATATGTTGTAAGAACATTCTTGTGACATGCTTGCAAGTGTAGATGGAACATGCCTGCCTTGGCTGTCAGAGTAAATAGTCACGTTTGATACAACTTCTCTTGGTAATCTAGGCTTAGGCCCAGTTATTTTTTTATGTTTAAGCCTACTGATGTGATCAAGGTCCTGCTGAAAACTTATGTTAGATTCACATATGTTAAGGGTGGTATTTATAGAGTGCTCATTTTCAGTTCCTAATACACTATATCTATTGACTAAAAGGAGGAACTCATCTCAAATTTAACTTGGCATTGAGCGTTACCTTTCTTTTTAGGCCTAATTATTTTCCATTCAGAGCTAGTATTAGAAATAACACTGTTATTACAACCTTTTGTGGAATATCTAGCACTACCTGAGACCGAGACAGATTCCCAACCTCTTTCATTGGAAATAGGACTGATTTCAGATGAGTAGTTTGGTGGTAAGTTCTTGAGAGATTTAATGCCTACATCACTAATTCTAACATGATCAGATCTTACTCCAACCTCACTTTCTCTGATCTGATTGATTTTAAGGGATTTGTTCTCATTTAAACAAATTCAATGTCATTCTTCAAAACTAATTATTTCGATACAATTTTGCAATTTATGATGTACATCATACACTGCCATTTCCCCGATGTTGCCTTGGATGTTATGTTGGCTAAAGTTGTAAAGGAAAATCTATTTTAACTGTTACATTTTTAATCAAGGTTTGGTAGCTGATAAAAACTTAAGTTTTACCCATCAGCGACATTTCATGAGCACCCTCCAACCACTATTCTGTCATGTCACCATATAGTTCTCTAATTACGAGTCCGAGGCTTGCCAGGCTTAATAGGCTCATTAGGATGGTACAAATGCAATTGCAACAGTCATCTCTTTGCACTCTGACTGGGATTTGAATGCAAGCCCTGCTGTCTTTTTGACCACAGGAGACAGCAACTTAAACCACTACACCACCTAGGAAAGAGGGAATATTAGTCAAATCGGTTTAAAACAGCTGTAGCTCTTTGCGGGAGAATGCTCTATTGTGATTTTGTAGTATATGGCTGTATTTAATCTTTTTTCTAGTAGTGACGCTCAACAGGAGTTCTCTAGTATAAATGTTCTCTAGCATAAATGTAAATAACTACACATACTAAACATATATATAACAGGACAACAAAAATGCAATAAATCTACAATATCCTTAGAAATAGATGGCAATATTGTTAGTGATCCAGAAATAGTTGCTAATGAATTTAACGAATATTTTTTATCTATTGCTGATAAAATTGGTAAAAAAATAACAAAACCAAGTGAAAATGATTTTATTGAATTTAAAAATTGTTTTAAACTGAAGCAAATTAAGCAATCGATGTTTTTGAAGCCGGCGACATTAAATGACCTTACAACAGCAATCAATTCATTAAAGCAAGGTAGCTCACCTGGTCTTGACGGTATAAATACTCTGTTCTTAAAAAGATTCTATTGTAAGTTTTCTCATGTTCTACTCTACATAATAAATTTAAGTTTTGAGACTGGCGAGTTTCCTGAAAAATTAAAAGAAGCCGTAGTTATACCAATATTTAAGAAAGGTTCCAAGACATGTTGTAGTAATTTTAGACCAATATCACTGTTGTCAACATTTGCAAAATTTTTGAAAAAATGATGAAACAAAAATTGACAAGCTTTCTTGAGGACATTTCTTTTTTCAGTAAAAATCAGTATGGGTTTAGAAAAGGAATGGGAACAGAAACAGCTCTCCTTGAATTCATGGACAGGGTATCTAATGGAATAAATAATAAGAAAAAGGTTACAGGATTATTTTTAGACATTACTAAAGCCTTCGATACAGTAAATCATGAAATACTTTTAAAGAAATTATATCATTGTGGAATAAGAGGGATTGTGTCTAAATGGTTTAAAAGTTACTTAACAGGAAGGAAGCAATGTGTAAGAGTCAATGGAATACTAAGTAGGTTTGGTGAGATAAAATATCGGGTACCGCAAGGATCTGTATTGGGCGCCATTTTGTTTCTAATTTATATAAATGATTTGTGTGATGGAAAATTTTGTGGTATGGTTACTTCATTTGCTGACGATACAGCGTTCTGCTATATAGAAGATTCATGGGAAGACATTGAGATTAAAATTAATAAGGACTTGCGAGCATTAAGGTGGTGGTTTTCTGTAAATAACATGGTTTTAAGCTCCGAAAAAACAAAATATTTAAATTTTAGTTTGAGGGGAAATATAAGTTTTCAAAATAATATACTTTACAGATGTCTGAATTGTATAAAATTAAATAGTGAGTGCCAAAATGAATGTGGAATGGTAGCAGGAGAAACGTCCTTAAAATATTTAGGGGTCTGGTTGGATACAGGATTAAACTGGAAAACACATATAACAAAATTGAAGCAGAAAATTAATAATGTTTTGAGAGTATTCTACTTTTTGAGAAGTATGTGTAATAATGACCTTTTAAGAATCCTATATTTTTCCTTAATTCACAGTAGATTAGAATATGCAATTTCGTGTTACAAATTCAGAAACATGTAGTAAGAATGATAATGAAAAAAAAAGAACTGAATCATCATTCCCTTTATTTGCACATTTTACCTCTTAGGCATATGTATATATACAAAGTGATGAAAATTTTTTATGTAAGGAGTGGAAGTTATAAGTCAACAAACAAATATAAAATAAAATTACGTAATGCACAAGATCTAATAGTGCCAAGACCAACAAACACGTTCTTTACACAGACATATTGCTTTTTGGCACCAAAAATATACAATTCCTTGTTACTCCGAATCAAAGAACAAACTTCACTGAACACTTTTTTAAAAAATTGGCTTTTCTCTATTAAGGATGTTGAAGAATTTTTAATTACAGCGGTTATTAAATTTGATGTTTGATCCCTTTCAATTTTCATATATTAATTGGTTTCTATATTCCTCTTGATAATTTTTAACATGTAATATAAATCATAGAAATTTGTTAGAATGTGTACAGTTATATTTGGTATAATATATGTATGTATGTGTGTGTGTATGTGCATGTGTGTGAGTAAGTGTGTGTGTGTGTGTGTGAGAGAGTATGTATTTATATTTTATAGTTTTATCTGTAGGCCTATATTTGTATATGTGCATGTAAGCATATTTCATGTGATGGGATTTTTTTGTTTCTGATAATTATTTACTTTGGGCTTTAAATTATTTATTTGATTTTTATATAGTAGCTTGAATATATTAATATTTGTATATATGAGTTTCTTTGTAGGGAGAATCACTAATTTTAGTTTTATTATTTAATTGTAATATTTTGGTAATGAAGGTAGCTGTGACAGCAACTATGAATGTATGCCTTCAAACGGGCCAAGCCTTGAAGGTTCCCTATATGCTCAATTAATTTTAAGTCTTTTACTCATTTACTTAATTATTTCATTTATGTAGATCAGACCTGTGCATTATAGGAATAAATAATTATGTATTAATGTTATTGTAGAAATGAGTTGTTATTTATTTATGTATATTTATGTATATTAATTGAGAAAATAAATATTTATTATTATTTTATTATATAAAAGATAACAATAAATTAATAAAGACTAAAGAAACAAAATTGACAGGAAGCATAAACTCTGAGGCCTCGGGAATGAAAAATTAAGAGATTGGCCAATTTGGAAAAATTACATAATTGAAGTTAGCAACTACAGAGTCCTGCAGACAAGACAGGGCAGCTCCTTATGTGGAGAGAAATAACCAAGCTCCCGAGAACCCCGTTACAAGAAAATCCTAAAGAAACAAGAAATAATAAGTACTAAAAAAATAGAAAAATAAACAAGTTAAAATAAAATATATTTACAAAATATTCCTTTCTAATCATGCCCCTCACTTCCAATCAAAAAAATCAAAGTCCCCAAACTTGATGAAACAGTTACTACACAATTCCATTTCCGTCCCATTCTTCTTTTTTTCTTATTTAACAGCATGTATAAAATTCTTGCCAGGAGAAAAAAGATAAAATGAGAAGAGGTCACTTGCATGCAGAAGTCTTCTGCCTGGTGATACATCCAGTCAAAAGCGCAGCGAGGAAGAGGGATATCTGTTCCCTCTAGGCCGCAAAGAAAGCCTAGTGGTCGGCCCAGCCCGTAGATCCTCCACTGTGTCCCCAGCAACTTCAAGGTAGAAGGCAGTGCATGTGAACCCATCTTCCATCTCAAACCCTGCAGCTGAAGACTGCAACAATTTTCACACAATTAACAAGAGCCCAACGCATGAGAGGAAAAAAGAACAAACAAAATTATAATTAAAAAGGTGAGAGGTAACAAAAAAATGAAAGATGAAGCTGAAAAAGTATTATAGTATTGCTGCCAGCAGAGAAAAAAGCCTAACATTAATAGAATCACCAAATATTGAAAATTTAAAAGGTCGGTATAAACTAAACAATTACTCAAAAATGTTTTTTTTTACCTCAAATTCAAAATGAAAGATGACAAGAGATATTTATGAATTAATTTTTTTTAATGACAAAAGGACAATACAACATTTTTTTAAGCTTCTAGAGAATGTTATACAACATTTTGAAAGACAAGTAATTGCCGGCACCTTGAAAGATAGGCCAGGCATGTCTTAAGTATCAAGTACACTTAGCATAAGAAAAATTTTCAAGTTACGTAAATAAGGCAGTAGAACACACAATAAATTTACAAATAGATGAAATTAACATAACAAAATTAGATTTTAACAACTGTTGGGCTGTATATGCCAACATACTAAAGGCAAAACGGGCAACAACCCAATTAATTATGAATTGATACAAATATACCGAAAAATAATTGACAACAATTAAACTATGTTCCGGCCGTAACTGAGAATAAAAAGCAGAATCATGAAAATTGCCCAATTTTTTCTCTAGCTAGACATAAGAAAGATAGAAGGCTGGAAAGAAAATGACGACAAAAGAGAAAAACGAGAACAAAGTGATAGACAGAGAAGAACAGTACGAACCACATATTGACGCATAAACAAAACAAACATAGAGAACGAAGAGGCTATCCCAGAGATGAAAGAAACTGTGCCACAGCTCAAGACTCAGTGCTGTATTTGAGACTTTAACTGATTTGGGAAAGTATATTAAATCTTTAACGAACCACATTTATGAGCCATGTGTAATTTGGTCTATCGAACTATCTTTTTCTATATCGAAGCATAGAAAACTTAACAAGCTAGCCTTACAACCCACATTAGTGAAATACCCACACAGACTGACTGACTGTAGCTCAATACAGAACCTCCCCCTCTACAGTAGGTTATGTCTAACTGAGTAGGGACAGAGCAGGCCTGGTCCTTTCTAGTTACCACGGTTTCGTAAGTGTTACCACACCCACATTAACACGTTGACTGCGGACTACTTCTTTATACGTAGTGGTGGCGCTGCGCGCGTAGCGGACTACTTCTAAAGAAGTATCCCTCCCGCTTCAACGATATTGGTTCAGTGTGAGGCTAGCCGTTGCCCGGGAACCTTGTGCCACTCACCGCAGTCAACGTGTTAATGATATGCTCACACTGACAGTAGCTCAATGCAAACCTTCCCACTTCCACAGTAGGTTGTATCTAACTGAGCAAATCTGGACCTCTCCAACTACCAGGGTATCAGGAAGAGTATAAGAGTGTGTTTGATGCGTTTAATGTAAATAATTATTATTTAACAGAAAAGCTAAAGAGATCGTAATGTTAATTTTTTTTTGCAGGCCAAGCCCCCTTCTGTTTTTATTGATTCTTCATTACTAATAAGAACATTGTTCTCTTTATATTGAATGTTTTAATTTACTATTCATTTTTTCAGTTACAAGATTTGGTGGCACCAGCTAGGAACGAACCTCCTCCTGATGAATGGTGTCATAACGTATCTGTGAGTAATTTATCATTTTAGAGCATAATATAAAAAAGTCTGAGCCAACCAACCAGTATAAATGTATTAGTCTAATTTGTTAAAGCCAAGCGTGATAAGCTAATGGTTCTCATTTCAATCTCAAACTGAGTCATAACAAAAATTTGTAAACGATCATCTGATAACCACCGGTTTTTCATTTGACATTGGTCTATTAATTAATGACACTTTCTAAGTAATAGTTGGGCGTTAGTTTGTAACTATGACTAAATTTGCTCATCTACACTGATCGCACTCATTCAAAATCCATGTTCACCGATATCTTGATGATTAAAGAATTAGTAAATAAATAAGAATATTGAATCTAATAATTGAAAACATAATATTTTAACACTAAAAGTATTTGTATTTTATAATTATTAGTAACTGTATTTCTATATAGGATATACTTTGAAAACTTGCCACATTTGTTACTTTAATACTGAACAAGTTCTGTTTAAGTTGACCTTTATTACTTGCTGGGGAACAAAATAATAACAAATTCCAAAAATCGTTTGTTATCCCTAACCTCCCCCGCCCCCCTTAGTGAAACCAAAATGTTCGAATTGCAACCTATATCTTTTAGTACCTGTAATGAAAGCCCATTAAAAATGTAGAGTTTTGGTAATAACAATTTTGAAATCGCATTGACTGTTTTGTCACTGTGCACAGTATGTAATTTGGGACCTTTTTCGTTAATTCACTACCACTATCTTGGTTGTATTATGTTCGTTTAATTTAGGTTTAGTTATGTTATGTTAATTTTGTTTTAGTTATGTTAGGAAAAGATCCGTAATTTGTATTAGTGTCAAAATAACTTTGACACTAATACAAACCATGACTTTACGACCAGTGCATCAATTTCAAAATGTTTAATGCCTAATTACTTAGCATACTAGGGCATTAGTGGTCAGATTATATTATCCTATTTGAAAATGTTTAATTAACCCTTTCCGCTCGATTTTTTTATCTGTTTGCCCCCTCAGATCATATTATTATGACGTATTATCTGTAGTAAGCGGCAGTTCAGTATTTGTCAGGTTTATTCCATAATTAGAATGATTTAAACACTAAATGTATATTTTATGTGATAGAATGGAAAGAAAACTAAAGTGAACTAAAGTTTTTTTTACAACGTATGAAATCATTAAAATATTTTATATAGCCATCATCACTTTTTACAGATAGGCCTATTTCTACAACATTATCACTTTCTTAGATATTTTCTAATGCTGGAAGAATTATTTATTATTATTAACACTTTCATCCTCAATTGATTCACCATCTGATAAATCACATAATTTTTGTATTACTTCAGCATCCGTAACATTTGGACTACTTTGATCCGACACTTGACACTATTGTCAACTAACTTAATATTAAACTGAAGGTTAGAATAAACAAGAGAGAATAAGATAATGTGATATTCCAGTTTCTATTACGACCGATTGTAGTTCATAAAGTTTCCCCATGATAGCAGTACGAATTGGGAACATCGATAACCAAATGATACTTGCATCATTGTCGTTACGAACGCTGTCCGACATACAAGTGGAACGGGTTAATTACAATGTTGGACTGCGTTTGACATACAACTGGAAAAGGTTAAATTAAAAAAAAAAAAAAAATAAGTGGTTTTTAACACGTTCACGACGACGTGTACCCCATGGGGTACATGCGATCTTTCGTAACTGCCGGCATGTACCCGACCGGGTACACGCCGGGCTTTCGTAAAGCGCGTCGTGCGCCCGATGGGGTACACGTTTTAAGCGTTTCGTAACGATTGTTTTTACGAGTCTGCCTGTGTTGCTGGTATGTAAAATATGAGCCCGCGCTCATAGGAATATCTCAGACGATTGTGTACCCCGTCGGGCGCACGATTGCTTAAGTTTTTAGGTAAAAAATCAAAACATTTCACATTGAACATGTGTAACAAACATTGAAAAAAAAGTTGTAAAAAATTTTTTTTTGGGCAAAATCACGAATCCTACTTACTTTTCCCATTATCCTTAGACGTTTTATGAAAAAAAACCTTCACGGTTTTTGGACATAATTATTGAAAAATACGACGGCATATAAAATAGTACGGGAATTTCCCGTCGTCGTGAACGTGTTAAAAATAATTTTTATTACTAAATGATACGCATTTCACTAAAATTGTCTTTGTAAAGTACAGAATTACCAAAAAAAGAAGTAGCAGAGACTCATTTCAAGCAAACTTATTTGATTTCTAAAAGAGATACGAGGCATGTTTTTAAAGTAAGTACCGTTTTTAAATTATGCTGCCGCAGCGCTGCGGTCGCTGTTTAGCGCATGCACGCCGTGTAGCCACATCTACTGGGAAGCCACAGACGCAATTACGGAACCATCCAATCGAGTCTATATCTGTTTGCGTGATTTTAAAATGACTCCACCTATTGAGAATCCCACCAACTGCAAAGTGCCTGCTGTAATACGGTTTCTCTGTGCTCAAGGCTTCAAAGCAGTTGACATTCATCGCCAAATCAGTGAAGTGTATGGTGAAAACATTATGAGTGATGGAATTGTTCAGAAATGGGTTAGGGCCTTTAAAGATGGCCGCACAAACATTCATGATGAGGAACGAAGTGGGCGACCTTCAGTCATTACCGATGATCTGATTCAAAAAGTGGACTGTAAAGTGAAAGAGAACAGACGATTCACGATTTAGTCCTTAGCTGAAACTAGCGACATTCTAGCGCCGAACGACTACCATTTTTTTTTCTGCACTTGAAGACGCAACTGGAGGGGCAGCGCCATTCCGATGATGACGAAGTAAAAACGACTGTGAAGCAGTGGTTGTCTAATCAGGCGGTAACCTTCTTTAACGATGGCATACAAAAGCTGGTTCCAAGATACGATAAGTGCCTTAATATTATTTTGAGGAGTAGAGTAAAGTATGGCTTTTCAAGTGAATAAATTATTTTTGGAAAAGATTTACTTTTTGTTTTTTTATATCGAAACAAAACAACAACTTCACTTCTGGAACTGGAAGCAACTGTGATACTAAAGTCTTGGCTGGGTCTTTGCAAGTCCATGGACCCTGGTATATTTAATAGATCTGAAAACAACTTTAATGATTAAAGAAGATAAGTGTTTTGAACCGCCAATCTGCAGTGACCAGGGGCCATGTCTTAGCCTATATAACACGTTCGCTGCGGTGGAACCTGAGGCTTACCTTGTACATAAGCTAAAAAATATCTCTGCAATTTTTTTATTTATTTTAATGGAAAAGGACATTTTTTTAGGAAGGAAAAACAATTATATGCTTTTTAGGTTATAATATGACATCATACATTTCGGAACCTATGGGGTCCTGCAGCACTACTAAAGAGTCCCATTGTAAGAAAAATATTACTTATGGATATTTATTGTCATATATCGTAAATAATGATGAAATATATCATATATCAGAGAATAAAAATATATTGAATTCTTATCAGCTGATATTATAATATGTTATAACGTCCGTGACTCTATAGGGTCCTGTAGCATCACTAAAAAGGCCCATCTACTCATCGCTGGAAGTACTCTCTAAGTCAGTGGTCTTCAACCTTTTATTATTTAAGGGCCAAATTATTGTCATGGAGGACTTGGAGGGCCGCATTGATTAAGCGTGTATTTATATACATATATATATATGTATGTGTGTGAATTTTGTCTCAGGTTAAAATAATTTACATGAATTTGTTATAACATTTTATATTTGTTGATAACTGTATTAAACATCAATATTGAAAACAATATAGGTCTACTTGACATATATTTAAACATGTTATAAAACTCAAAATTAAACTGAAAACATCAAATTTGTGACTTTTGTAGTTTAGTGAGAAATTTGACATTGTTTATCTTTTACTAATCTGTCAACATTAGCTTTTATGTCAGATGTGGCAATTCGAAGAGAGTTCTCTAAATGAGTGTCAGAAATACGGTTTCTCAGTTTCGATTTCACGTTCTTCATTCTTGAAAATAGCTGCTCACAGATGTAAGTGCTGCCAAAAAGAGATGCTGTGGCCAGAGCATGAGATCTGATTGCTGGAAGTCGATCACCTTCAACATACAATGAGTAAAACTCCAATACCACTGTACGTATATGGGTGGGCGTGTGGGTCAATACCACTGTACGTATATGGGTGGACGGTGGGTCAATACCACTGTACGTATATGGGTGGGCGGGTGTGTCATTACCATTGTACGTGTATGGGTGGGCGGGTGGATCTCTCTCTCTCTCTCTCTCTCATGTTCGTTAATGTAATTTTCAATTTGTTATACATATGGTAAAAAAATTATTTAATTTGTGATTTTAGTATACAGTGGCATTGACCCACCCGCCCACCCATACACGTACAGTGGCATTGACCCACCCGCCCACCCATATACGTACAGTGGTATTGACCCACCGTCCACCCATATACGTACAGTGGTATTGACCCACACGCCCACCCATATACGTACAGTGGTATTGATACCACTGTACGTGTATGGGTGGGCGGGTGGGTCAGTACCACTGTAAGTGTATGGGGGGTGGGTGGGTCAGTACCACTGTACGTGTATGGGTGAGCGGGTGGGTCAGTACCACTGTAAGTGTATGGGGGGGCGGGTGGGTCAGTACCACTGTACGTGTATGGGTGAGCGGGTGGGTCAGTACCACTGTAAGTGTATGGGGGGTGGGTGGGTCAGTACCACTGTGCGTGTATGGGTGGGCGGGTGGGTCAGTACCACTGTACGTGTATGGGTGGGCGGGTGGGTCAGTACCACTGTACGTGTATGGGTGGGCGGGTGGGTCAGTACCACTGTAAGTGTATGGGGGGGTGGGTGGGTCAGTACCACTGTGCGTGTATGGGTGGGCGGGTGGGTCAGTACCACTGTACGTGTATGGGTGGGTGGGTGGGTCAGTACCACTGTACGTGTATGGGTGGGGCGGGTGGGTCAGTACCACTGTGCGTTTATGGGTGGGCGGGTGGGTCAGTACCACTGTATGTGTATGGTTAGGTGGGTGGGTCAGTACCACTGTACGTGTATGGGTGTGCGGGTGGGTCAGTACCACTGTATGTGTATGGGTGGGTCAGTACCACTGTATGTGTATGGGTATTGTTAAACCTTTGGTATGTACCATACACATTGGTTATTTAATATATAACATTACCACTGTACGTGTACGGGCGGGCGGGTGGGTAAATACCACTGTACGTGTATGGGTGGGCGGGTGGGTCATTACCACTGTACGTGTATGGGTGGGCGGGTGGGTCAATATTTACATTTATTGGAGGATATTCTAAACGGTCTAATAGAACGTCATGTTAAAATGCCCAGTATATCCAAGCCTATTTTTTCTGAATAAGGTGCCATAAGTTTCAAGTCAAAAGAACCACCCTTTCAGAAATGACGACTGGTTAACCTTTCTTAGCAGTGATATTTGAGTGGGAATTCAACATGTTGTAAAAGCCAGTTATGAATTTAATAACTGATGAAAGTAATGGAAAGTTATATACAACGAAATATTATTGGCATAACGGCACAAATAGCTTAACTTATATAACCCACCCACCCACCCATACACATACAGCGGTACTAACCCACCCGCCCGCCCAAACACGTACAGTGGTACTGACCCACCCGCCGGCCCAAACACGTACAGTGATACTGACCCACCCATAAACGTACAGTGGTACTAACCCACCCACCCACCCCTACACGTACAACGGTACTAACTACTCAAGTAGTTAAAGTTAAAGTTAAACTAACTACTCAAGACTCTGGTTAAAGTCCAAAGTTTTTAAATTTCTCCTGTAAATCACTATTGCACTGAAAGTCAATAAGTTCCATTTGTATATTTCCGGAATAGTCTTCCACATTAACACTGAAAGGAGCACAAAAAAGCTTCATCATAGTTTTATTTTGCTTGAAGTCTAAAAACCTGTTGCTAAAATCTTGCTGTAACATGAAGAGTGCTTCGCTGTACTTTTCTTTGTTTTGAACTTCACATTGTGACAGTGTTGGAAAATGTGTGAAGTCGCCCTGTTGTACTTGATTCTTCCACAAACTAAGTTTCCTCTCAAACGCCTCAACTTGATCAAAGAGATTGTGCATCATAGGATTCTTCCCTTGTAGCCTAATATTCAAGTCATTGAGATGTATTGAAATATCAGTTAGGTACCCAAAATCAGCCATCCAACTGGAATCTTTGAAGTAGTGAACTGCCTTCCCTTTACTCTCCATGAACATGCAGATTTTTTCTTTCAAATCAAAAACCCTTTTTAAAAACTTTCCTCGACTGAGCCAACGAATCTCTGTGTAATAAATTACATCACCATACTCTGCATTCATCTCACTAAGGAAGGTTTGGAATTCCCTGTGGTTCAGTCCTTGTGATCTGATAAAATTCACGATTTTAGTCACATCTTTAATGACATCTTTGAAACAAACACTTTTTGCACACAAATTTTCTTGATGGATAATGCAATGATATTGTATGAACTTTTAATTTTCACTTGCATCTTTTCTAATCAGAGCTACAACACCTTCATTTTTTCCCGTCATTGCTGGGGCCCCATCAGTTACAACACCGCTCAAGTTATCCAGATTTAGGCCAAACCGGTTTAAAGTTGAAGTCAAAGCCTTGTAAATATCAGTGCCTTTAGTAGTGCCCTTCATTGGAAATAGTGCTGCCATTTCCTCAGTAATAGAGACATTTTTATCGATTCCTCTAATAAAAATGGCTAACTGAGCTGTATCTGTAACATCAGTGCTTTCATCAAGTGCTACTGAATAAAAAACAAACTTTGAAACACGGTCTTTAAGTGAGATTTCAATATCCTGAGATAGCTCCTCAATTCTTCTGGCAACTGTGACCCCAGATAAACTAACCTTTGAAAACAAATGTTTTTATGATGGGCATAGGATTTCAGCTGCCGATTCCATACACTGCTTTACAAACTCACCATCTGTGAATGGCTTTGATTGCTTAGCAATTTGTTCAGAAATGATATAGCTAACTTTAACACTTGATTCACTTTCGGCGTTTTGCCGAGTAAACGTAAATTGTTGATTCTCAAGTTTTTTCCTTAAATCTCGCACCTTATCCAATCTAAACTGACCTTGTACTGCGTCCATCTTGGAAGCGTGCTTTGTGTCATAATGCCGCTTTAAATTGTACTCTTTCATTACGGAGACAGACTCATTACAAACCAAACAAACTGGTTTGTTTTTTATATTTACAAAAAAGTATAGATCAGTCCACTTTTCTTGAAACACTCAGCACTCATCGGTAATCTTCCGTTTCTTACTACACGAAGCCATTATTCACTAAACTTAAACTAATATTCACAAACGGGCAGACAATAGAAATAGGTGAAACAGACTGAGACAATGACACTGGTGTGGGTTGCGATGCTACGAGTAACTTTGAGCATCAGGGTTGCCAACCTGCTTTGCCACTTAACGAATTCCCTACTACGGCCGAAGCAATTGGCCAACTTCAGTGCTGCAATGTTTTCCTATTTGTTTGGAAACAAAATCATTCGGCGGGCCACAAAAATATACACGGCGGGCTGCAAGCGGCCCGCGGGCCGCGGGTTGAAGACCACTGCTCTAATTAGTTACCAACATCGTCAACAGTCATATTTACATTGGTCGGTAGCGTAGTTGGTTCAATCCCAGCTTCATGCTAAAGGTTCTCAGTTTGATCCCAATCAGAGTCAATACATTTTGAGAAGGATCAGCTGATAATCACCGGTTGTTCATTTGTCATTGGGCTATTAATTAATGACACTTTCTAAGGAATAGTCGGCCTTAGTTTGTAACAATGACTACATTCGCTCATCTACACTCATCACACTCATTCGAAATCCATATTCGCCCATATCTTGAGGATCGGCGTCTTATGAATAAATAAATACACTAACATCCATGTCTCTAGATGTCCCAGCCATTACTATATACAAAGAAAACACTAAAACTTTCACAAACACTAACATTATTCACTAACAAAAACTAATCAATACTGTACAGACTTCAGTAATCGAACTGAGAAACTATCACAGTCCAATACACATACACAATGACCACGCTGCGAGAACTACAGCCAACTAAATCAATACCTGCAGTAGAAATCCCGACATAAAACGAATAGGAGCATAGAGGTCCGAAAGGTGCCCATCGCGTCCGAGAGACAGCCGGCTGGGCACCCATAGGTGCCCACCGCGGCGAACCTGTTTGGGGACCAAATTGTGCGTGATGTGACAGCCATCAGGAATCAAAAGGAAATCTAAGGAGTTGAATGAAGTGAGAAGAATTAGGAAATGATTTTACAAGATTAATCACAGTTGGAAGTGCACGCCCATGGATTATCATTGCAGCATGTTTGGGTGGTTTTGGGTGAGAAATGTATCCCTGCAAAACTACTATGGAAAGTGTTTCTGTATGAGTGGTCTCCAGAGTTAATTCAATTACACGCAAACGTTCTACAATGTACTGTACCAGATCTGAGAAACTTGAAGGTGGGGATTATCGGGGAATGATTTTTGCGGTTTTTGCCTTTGAGGTTTAGCTTCGATTCTTCATGTTTTGATGGGGTGCCCAGTCGCATTAAATAAAGCAAGATTTATTTGGAGACGCAATAGAATTCTAGGTATAATAAAAGAGGTAGTAAACCTTTCTATTGAGAGAGAGAAGCTTAATACTTCATCAAAACCAAGTGGTAGCTCTTTATTAAGTCTGGAGAAAAAGTCAAGAAAACCCCTAGGAAATATGAACTATCAATCTTTGAGAAGAATAAGGACTGGAGTTTATGTTCAGATAAGGGAAACCTACATTAAGATTTTCCTACAGATCTTGCAGTTACTTCTCTTTGCCTGGACTTAACAGTATGTTATAAATAACCTACAAGTGTCATTCTCATTGAATTAACTGTACTATAGTATATAAACATTCATAGACAGCATGAGTATAAACTTAATATGTATGCTGATCTTTGTGCCAGTATAAGAATGAAAAGATACAAGTGCCAGTTGTATGCAGTTGAAATTGGTGCTAGAGGCCTGACTGCCAAGTCACTCTATTTGTTTTTTAACGATCTTAGCCCTGGAAGAAAAAATATAATCTCCTTCTCAAAAAGTACTTCAAAAATGGCAGTAGAGTCCTCTTACAAATTAAGGCTTAAGAGATCTATCTGAACATTGGACTCAGTGAGGGGACATTTGTTGCCACACAAAGGATCCTTAATCCTCTATGACCGATCAGCAGTCCGGAGCTGAGTGCCAAAAATAAATAAAACAATTCCATAAAAGAGCAAGATATTTCATTCCAGAATGTACCTCACCAAGTGAAAAATACCATAGTTTTGCATTTTCTACTCTATGTTAGGCAGGTTTTAATACTTTGCCAAAGTTTTGTAGTATAACTTTACCTTTCACACATGTTAAAAAAATGTTATTTTACAATTTTAATAGGCTTTCATTAAAGGTATTACAAGGTATAGGCTGCAATTTTAACATTTGAGTTTAGGTAAAGGGGGCTTAACAATTCATTTTTGGATTTTTTGTTGTTCCCTCGATAAGTAATAAAGGTTCTTTTGAACAGAACTATGCTAATTTGTTTGGTATTGAAGCAACAAATAAATGTGGTAAGTTTTCAAATGAAGAGCTATATATAATTAAAATATTATTTGTATTTATTAACAAATGAACTAAAATAATAATAAAAATTTAAAATATGCTTTTTAATTAAAATTTTTAGCCCAAGTATATTTATTGGGAAAACTAAGGTAATTTTAAAAACATTGTTAGAAATAGAGTGATTGTTAGGAAAACATAAATTAATAATGAAGACTAACATTTTTGTCATTTTATGCTCCATCTTATTGGACAAAAATAGATCCCATATTTTTTTATTTTCATGCCATTATTATAATTTTATTAGTGTTGTTTAACATTGTACCAGGAAGCGCTGTGGCTAAGGCTTCGGACTGCAGAGTCCAAGGTTCGAATCCTTAACTGAGATGTATATTGGTACTTGCTATAAAACGTTGAATAAAGTTCACGCACAGGCCTGTAGGCTTATGTAGAATAGCTCCTGAAGTTTTATAATAAAGTTAATAAAATGTTAACTTTGATAAAAAGATAATAAATAAGTCTTATCCGGTTCCAGCGAAGAAGACGGCCTCGAAACCAAGCATCATATCCCCTCTAAAACCCAAGATGCTCCAGATTGTGATCACCACCAGTAAGTGGTAACGTATACAATCAAGCTAGCAATTTTAAGTTCCAAAATAGTAAAATATCTTAATAGCATACTAGGAGTTAACAAAAGATATTCAGTACAGTCAGCTTTAAAAAATAATCAGGAAAAACTTTGCTTCTTTCTGAGTAAACACACTATCATACTTGAACTTTTTAAAAATACATAAAAAATAATATTAAATTCTGTATCGTCAATAGTGAAGAAGATAAACCTATAATATTTTCTATGTGCACAAGTGTCTTTGACACAATCATCAGAACATAAGATCAGATATAGTGACATTTAATTTAATTGATTCAAAATTTATAACTTGAGATTAGGAATTCCATGCTATGATATGAAAACTATGATTAAAATAGTAATTTGTAAAAAAATGTGCTTGACACTTTTTTACAAATTAAATGTTGACATTTTCTTTGAGTTAAACCCTTTTACCGCCAAGGGCCTATATATAGGCTCTAGAAAGTTGGGTGGTCGAATGCCAAGGGCCTATATGTAGTACATTAACAACTACGAATGTTAATGTACCAAACAGGTCTCTGGTGCAGTTGATTAAAGCCTAACAGTAAAATAACTGAGTATTGCAGTACATATTATTTACATAGCAATCATAGTAAACACTGTCTTATGTTATTTAAAACTATTTACACATCAAGGTACTTACACGATTCAAAATTATTTAAACTAATATATAGGCTATTAATTCACTTCATAACAATACCTTTTATGAGGAATAGTGGAGAGCTAACCTAAAAATGCAACCACAACAACAAATGTCAAACAATGAATACATGGCTTGATTGGAAATCTTTGGATGCCATCGGTAAATATCGGCTACTCAACTCAAGTCCAGCCTGACCGAGTTGCGAGAGTTTCGACTGTACCTCATCCATAACACAAGACAAATTCATAATGTGACTTCGTGCCTGTCTTCATAACAATCGATAAAAAGGGACAGCCCAACCGCTTCGTTCCAGTCTGAGCTGAACTTGCGTTCTGATTGCATTTTGTACAACCGAATGCCCACTTAATGGATTGTTCTGACTGTTATAATATTCTCTGAACTCATTGCAAAAATACTAAGTGAAAAAATTGATGTTATAAAGAATAATGAGGATCATCTCTTACTTATATAAGTTTTTATGGTATTTTAAATACAACTTTATCTGTGGAAAAACCTGCTACGCCAGGCTGTATACTTGCTGCACCTGATGAGCCACCACTGATTTTATTATATTATTGTATATATTGAATGTTAAGTATTAGAGTTTACACCTGATTTATTTGTATGGACTCCACGGGGTTGATTAGCTTTTAATATTTTGCACCTTTTCAGATGAGGAGAGAGAGAGACAACCTGACTGATGAAATGAGCGCAAAATTATCTGAACTTACTTTCCAAAATACATTGTGTACCAAAATAAAAATTCAAAATTATTTGTGTTTATTATATTTAAATTTAGAATAAACAACTATGAACAAACTTGACTTTCATAAAAATTATGCTCTTATTCATTATTCATTTCTAAGATGCTGATCGTAGAGATATGGGCGAATATGAGGGGTGAATGAGTGTGATGAGTGTAGATGGACGAGTGCAGTCATTGTTACTATCTGAGTTTGACTTAGCTCAGAAAGGACTATTTATAAATAGCCCAATAGACAGGGCAAGTATGGGACCTACAGATTTACGTGGAATCCAAACCACATAGTTGTGGTCTGATTTTCAGCTAACTGACAAGTCTGACACTCAGTTCTCTTGTCAGTTAGAAGTTCTCTCTGACAACATCCGAAGCTTGACTATCTCCCAACATGGACACCCCAGAATTCTCTACCAGTGTTCACATCGATGGCAATCATTGAGCGAACACTGTGTCAGTATTAAGAGGATCGAGCATGGAACCTATCGCCTACAATCTCCAAAACACTTTGTCCCCAAGTAGCTGGGTTACAGCACTACACCAGTTATGATTTATATGACAGTATCAAAGTCTGAGCTATGCAAAGTTTGAAACATAAAGCAGTTGTATCAAGTTGTGAATTCATTATTCATTCTATTATAAAATACTAGTGGACACCCCTGCACACTTCGCATTCCAACACCGAAGCTCGCTGCGCTCGATATAACTTAGCCTTCGGCCTCGGCATGTAAACATTCAATACAAAAAATAGTAGATTAACTATATAACTAAAAATCACAATATTAAATTTAGTTACAGATTACTCACACTAATTGCTTTGCCACATATATAGCCTTTCAAGCATGTTCATTTCATTTATTTTTTTTTTAACAGCTGAAGGAAAAATTCATAGTAAAATCTTAAAAATGCAAAAATTCAAAATAGACATGTTTATTTATTTACAAAACAGCTATTATGAATTTACTAAAATTAACCCAATGTTATCCTTATGGAGCAATCTTTTAGGGGTAGTTTCTACCCCTTAGGAGTACTTTATCAAGATGAAAATACTTTAGTTGTCCTATTTAAGACATAAAGAAACAGTGTAAAAAATTTCAGCTCTATACCTACATGGGAAGTTGGAGAATTAGTTATGAGTGAGTGAGTCAGTCAGTGAGGGCTTTGCCGTTTATAGGTATAGATAGATTATTAAGATGATGATCGTTAAGGTATGGGTGAATATAAGAGGCAAATAAATGTGATGAGTGTAGTCATTTTTACTAACTAAGGTTGACTATTCCTTAGAAAGAACTATTTAATAATAGCCTAATAGCTAGGGCAATTGAGGGACCTACAGCTTTACGTGGAATCCGAACCACGTAGTGTTGGTCTGATTTTCAACTAACTGACAACCCTGATACTTAACCCTCTAAGTGATAACGACACGGTCCATGTCGTTATTACGCCCATGTGTAGTGATAACGACACGGAGCGTGTCGTTTCATAAACGCGCCCTACCGTCACTATTTATAGTCCGATCCGGTTATTTTTTATACTAAACTAAAGCAGAATAGTTATATTTATCATTCCTCTATGCCGTTTCATTTTCGTAATGTTCCAGTTTCACGAAAACATGTGTTTCCCGTTCATTGACAGCTGACTGGCGGTAACCAACAGCATTAGTTTTTTGTTTTGTCGTGCTATAATAATCACTTTTTTGTACATAAGAGCTATTGTTATATATCATTCTTTTCAGTATGAAATTTTAAATCTTTTTTATATCTTGGAATTTCTATAATAACTTATTATAAAAAACTGTGGGAGCTCAAAAATGAAAAAAAAAATTGGAAAAAATGTTTTATAATACTTACACGGTGATATCTTCAAAAAAAGTTCAAGGTAAGTTTTTATTTTATTTTTGCATCTTATATAGAATTTAATTTTGAACATTTTGATATATAACATGTTATATATAAGGCATTGTTTAAATTTATTATGTAATTATCAAAATAAGTCTACGCGACAGCGAAAAATGGGCTATCACTGAGGAGAAAAATGATCATCACTTGTAGGGTTAATCTTCAGTTACTTAATCTACTTAACCCTCCGGGTGTCCATCGGTGAAAATATCGCCGATGATCTCGTTTCTCCATTCTACATTCTACACAACATACTATCTACTGAATAACAATACTTCCATATATTACTTTCCACATACTACACAACGTTCTATCTACTGAATAACAAAACTTCCATATATTATCATACACATACTACACAACATACTATCTACTGAATAACAAAACTTCATCAAATCAAAGCATATTTTTTGGAATAAGAAAGTACTACCAAAAGCAAAAATGACCATGTAAAAGACATATTGTAGGCTGATAGTTATGTTTGGGGAAGAAACGTGGAATATACAAGTGATTGGAGTAGAATACAGTGAGTCCCGCCCACCCTTACACAGACAGTGATATTGATATAGTACTATTTTTCGCTTTAAAATCCAAATGCGTTCTCAAAGACGTATGAAAGTGACATCATTGGAAAGCCAATGAAATTGTCAACAGTTTTATATGCCTTTGAGTTGCTATTTGTCAGTTTCTAGATGTAAAAAAAATCTTTTCATGCTTGGTGTTGGAATCTTTGGTTTTTTGTCGCTTAGCAACAATTTATGATCGTTTCTAAAAAATCTGATTTTTTTCAAATAAATACTATAAACCTATATATTTTTCAAATCACAATAAAATTTAGAACATTTTGGCTATTTCACTTTTTTAGAGTGTAAAAAGAATATATACTCTAGGGGGCCTAAAAGTAAAAAAAAAATAAAATAAATAAAAAACAACATAAAAACATTATAAAAAAATAAAAAATATGTATTACTGACTTATTTGTATTATTACTCGAGAGTTTAGCTCTTTCTAAATATAACAAAACAAATTTCATAAAATTATTGCAATATTTAAATTTTTTATAAATTTTTAAAAAAAACCTTGCGAAACCCGTAAAATTAGGTGGACCCGGGAGAAAAAGTGATGGACACCCGGAGGGTTAATCTTCCCTAAACAACATCTGAACCTTGACTACCATCTAATATGGATACCCCAAACTTGTCTAGTAGTGTCTATGTTGATAGAAACCATTGAGCGGACATCGTGTCTGTATTAAGAGGACCGAGCTTAGAACCTAACGCCTACAAACTCCTCAACAATTGTTGTAATGTTGTTATTAAAAAAATAAGGTAATTATATATAACAGGCCATGGTTGATTTTTTGGCTGAATTTTTTTTCATAACTATGAAACAAGAATATGCTAGTTTTATTCAGCGGAAAAGCCTGAAATATTACGAAAATGAGTAAAAATATTTGTTTTGTAAATATAGCAATGTAGGTACTAAATTTTTTCAGAATTGTGACCTGATCACGAATATGGAAGGCTTTTACAATCAAACCATTACTATGCACATTAGGGCCAGAAATGTGCCGAATTCAGTAAGGTTACATTCTGTTAGGATAGGGCTAGGTTAGGTATTGATAGGTTATGTTATGGTTTGGTTAGGTTATGTTATGTTTGGTTAGGTTTATTTGGATCAAAGCCAACATAACCTAACCTTTCAATACTCAACAACCTTACTGAAATCGGCATTTATCCGGCACTAACGTGCTTAGTAACAGTTCGATAGTAAAGGACTTGTCCTATTTGTAATGAGGACAACATTCCGCACAATTTGAGTACCCACATCGATTTACTTATGGGAAAACAACATTTTTATATTCTTCCACATTTTCGTAATTTTTCCGGTTTTTCTGTTGAAAAATTTCAGCCAAAATTCGACAAGGCCCCTGTTCTCTACAATTACTGAAAAAATGTGTAAAAATTTGTTATTCTTGTAGAGATACATTCTTCATGGCTCATAATTGTAACATTACTTATTAGCTGATAGCTTGAATGTCATTAAAGATTTTTATCAAGTCATGTTGTAAATAAATACTATCCAGAGGTTATCACTTCTCTTCTTAGAACTACAGCCGATCTGTTTGTACCAGCTGAGACTTGAAATAAAGTCTCAGAAACAAGGTGGCATAGCTACTGGTCAACTAGTATTATTTCCATTGACATTTTTGTTAGTGTTTAAAAGTTACAATATACTTTTTCGGTCACTTCTAAATTTTTTAAATTTTATTTACTTATATGGTATATATTATTTTAAAATGCCATTAAATGACGTAACAATAATTCAAGAACAGAGAAAGGATCAATAATAAAATTTGTTTGCTCGTGAAGGCGTTTACCAAGTTCAACGGCGGTATGTGTATTGGGCCATGCACACACAAGGTCATCACTACCTCATGTGTAAGGAGGGTAGGAGTGTACAAACAGTTTGTATATGAGTCTGCTTGTGCAGGAGTTTACCCATTTGAACACCCTATATGTTTCGGGGGGGGGGGGGGAGCATGGAAAGGTCATCACTACACTATGTGTAGGAGTGGGAGGTCACAAACAGTTTTTGTATATGTTTGCTGGTGTAGGTGTCTGTTTACCCAATCCCACTCTGTATGTGTTTGGGGCAATGGGAAGGTTATCACTACCCGATATGTATGGATGGTGGGATGTTTGATGTGTTTCTTTATTTGGTTCTTGGTTTGTTGTGCACTATCCACTAATAAACTGTAATGTTTTATTATATCTCATTTTAAAAACCTGTGAAATCATTTCAACAAATGTAATGCCATAAAAGAATGTTACTGTCTAAGGCCAATGCAAAGCAATTGTCAATGTCAATATGAGCAATTAAATGAACACCTGTGTTTCCATAAGTACACAAAGAATTTCTGCAATTTTTACCTTTGAATTATAAATAAGACTGAAGAAAATTACATACATCTGGGCTAGATTAAATGGTAATGATTGCTACCTGACAATTAATTTTTTACTATAAGCATATCAAACTGCCCAATAACTTCAGGGCTGCATAATAAAACATTGATACAGCCACTTTGCTTATTATTTCTGTCATCTTTAATTGAAATGCCATCTGTTACTGTTTTGTGTCACTAATAGTTACCTATCCCCATATTGTTAACTGTGGTTAGGTTTTACTTCAAAACAAGGGAACACTGCTGCATGCCTAGTGCTAACGTTGTCACTCCCTATGTTCATGAGAGGGTGCCCTGGTCTACGACCTCACCAGGAAACTCTGCTTGTATCTCCATTTTTTATTTTTGGAGCAATAATTTTGTTTTGAGGGCAGTGGAGCCATAATATAATGTATTTTCCAAATATAATGGTATAATAGCATTCAGAAGAAAAATGTCTTTAATATTTTGTTATATTTTTCAAACACAAGGTTAAATTTTATGTCTCAAATGTTCAGCTCTTTTAGTAGTACATTGTGGAGTAATGGAGCACATGTAAATATAATGCAGTTTAAACCAGCTATGGTTGCTGACCTCACTAAGTAACCAATTTTAAGTCACAAATAGTCCTATTAGATAGAACATTAATGTAGGAGTATATAATCAAGGGTTTAACGTAACACATTTTTGATTTTGGAGTATTTTTTTGTTTTTCGGGGAGTTGAGCCCATAAATCCTCCAAATCTAATGGGGTATTCAGATTCAGGAGATAAATACCTGAAGCTTGATACCCCAATTGGGCGTTTCATTTTGGTGTTACCCTTTTTTGCTTTTTGTAGAAGGTTTTTGTTTTTGGGACAGTTGCCCCTTAATATTTGGAGTATTTAAAATGTGATCGTATATTAGGATTGAGGAGAAAAATACTTTTAATTTGATAACTCACTTGAGTAGATAAAATTTATATTAAAAATATGAAATTTAAAAAAAATGTTGTTTTGTGCCCTTGCTACCCCCAATTTTTCAATTTTTAAGTAAGGTACTCAAGTACTTTCCTAGCTTGGTTAAAAAACAATTTTTTTGCAATTTCCTATAAAAAATACATTAGAATCACTTTTGGCTAATCTTGTTTATGAGTGTAAAAGTTAACTTTTTTGTCAATTTCCCCAGAAGTGTCAGACCAGAGCTTCAATTCAACTATGCTTATTATGGGGGTATGATGCAGAGAAGTGGCTGTATTTAGCTTCAGTGACTCAGCCAGTTACAGGGAGCGGAATGTGATGATCTAGTAAGTCCACTGTAAGTCCTGGAGACTCCAATGGAGACACGTTGGAGTCCCCTTAAAGCCCTCCTTAAAAGGAGGGCCCCCTTGCTGACTGCGCTGAAATGAACAACCTTTTCCTGATCTTTGATGCTAAGGATTAAGCAACTTTTTACTCAGCTCATTGACGTTGAGGCTATTCACCATACCTAAGCTTCTGCTCGTGTGAACGATCATCAAGCCCAAAACCAATTAGGAAAGTTATTTATGCTCTTACCCACTCTCAGCATAGGCCAGTATTGGTTACATTGGAGATAAATACTCTTAATTCAATCTTTTCCGAGGCTTAGATGGAATTTTAATAAAGCGCACGGGGAGGCCTTTCTCACCAAGCTTGATGATAGCATTAGGTTCATTCTTCCTACTATAAGAAATTATGATCGTTTCACAAGTCTTGTCTTGTCCGTTGCTAAAGCTTGCATACCAAGAGGAGCATACAGAAAGGAGTATATACCAGGATAGAGTAAGGAATCAGATGACCTTTACAAAGAATTTAATGCCACCGAAAACTCCATAAAAGCTAAACTGCTGCTGTACTCTCTAGACAGTGCCAGGAGAGAAAAATGGGTAAAAACTGATTAAAAGATATAAACTTTACCCACAGCAGTAGAAAACCATGGTCACTGTTAAGGAAACTCTCTACTGGTAAATCTCCAAATCAAAGAAAAGTGCTACACCCAAAGGCCTCTAATATAGCGAAACAAATAGTCAGCTTAAGAAAGTCAGCTCACCATCCTTCTGACAAACATGTTCTTTACAAACTGAATGAAATTAAAAAAAATCCAACTGACACTCATGGAAGTCTCCAGAAATTTCACGGAAGAAAAGTTAGATAGGTGATTTCCGCTATACCAACAGGGAAAGCAGCCGGTCTTGACGGTATCTTTCTGGAATTTCTGATGCATGCGGGTAGCAAAGTGAAACAATGGCTTTAAACAGTCTACAATAAGATAGCTATATAGGCAATATGCCCAAGCATTTAAATGTTCAAAAGTTGCTGTTATGAAGCCTGGTAAAGATCCTGATAAAGTGGCAATTTATTGTCCTATATCTCTTCTTAGTGCTTCTAAGTTGCTGGAAAGACTTATACAACAGAATATAACCCGTTCTTGATCCTAATGTTTCAGTTGAGCAGTCTGTTTTTCTCCCTGGCCAAAGTTGTTGTGACCAGATCCTAGCTACGACATCATTTATCAAGAATGGGTTTGAAAAAAAGTTACTCCACAGATTAATCGTATTTTTTTAATAATAAATAATTTCCTAATGTTTGAAGATTGGCCTCATAAATTTGTACCATAGCTTAATTGACTATGAATGGAGGCAGAGTAAACTAGAACTAGAACATCATCATTGACATTGTTCTTTAATGTCTTTAAATTCCTTTGTTAATGTTTTACATGATATTGTTAGTGTCATTCTGCCAATCTAAATTACTATCCAGTATAAACCCTAAAAATTTCAAGGGTTTTATATCTAATAACATTTTTCGTTTATTTGAAAAAATGTATTTCAATATTTCTGGATTTGAACAAACAAGAGTGATACTAATAAGGCATCTAAGTCATACGATACTATGGTGAAAGATAAGGCAGTCACAGAGTATGTAAAAGATGTTATGAAAATGAAAAATATGAAATGCTTCAAATGGAAACGTTGTATCATGAAATTTTACTTTCAAAAGATGCTTTTTAAAATGAAAATTTGGCTTACTTATGTTCCAGTAAACATCTCCAACAAGTTAATTCAAATTCAAAATTCAAAAATCTTTATTTATTGAAAAAGGTTTACATAATTTTGTATACATGATTTTGTTGTATACATACATACATAATTTTCTTAATTTGACCATACAAAATAAAACAAAGAAACCACTAACAATCTATCTTCAGCCTCATAGGTAGAGTAACAAACAGTAATTTGATCAACAGTTTTAAATGACAGCTTTAAATATAATCAGAAATGTAAGAAATCGTTATTAGCAGAAGTTTATTACAGCAATCATAAATACTTTATTTGATTTTAGTTTAGATGTTTTATTTCTGACATTTTTAAAAACTACCGTATTAAGCTATATTTAATTATAATAGTTTAGGTAGTATATTCATTTTGGTAGTACTTGTATGAAACTCTACAGTCTCAGTATAAAATTATAGCACATAAAAATAATTAATAAATACAATACCATATGGTGTGTTATAAAGAGTTAATTAACATCTGGCCAGTCATTCTAACTTAATATAAAGGCCCCAAATTTGATAATAATTCACTTTTTCCTAACTACTAATTCTTAACTCACACAATGTGACTGTACACGACTTAACCTCGTAGGCTGAAATTTACACATGATTAATAATCTTTTCATTATTTTAGAATTTTAGTAACATGATGAGATAGGTTAACAAGGCATTTAATTTTTCAAGTAAATTTGATCATGTTTTATTTATTTTAAAATTCACAGTAACATTTATCTTCTAAATTTTAAAGTACCATTTACCCTTCTAAATTCAAAGTTCAGTGATTTTAACTATTTTCAAATTTATTGTAAGTAAAGGTAAGCCATTCAATTCAACTAAAAATATGCCAAGTTAAGATTGTATAGTATGATTTTATTGGCCAAAACCAAAATAGTAATTGGTATTGTATATTTTAAACATTCATTATAACTTGTGTATTTTATGCTTGTCTCCTGAAATCATTATCTTATGTTAGTGACTATAGAGTGAAAATAAAAGTCCTATACACTTGGCTAAACTAATAAAAGCTTCCATCATAGATATTACAATATTTTTCCTAACTTTGTTCCCAAAATTATGTCTGTTGTTTTGAAATAGGTTATTTAATTTTTATCTAACAATTTATATAATTATTTTCAATATATAATTACAGATTAGTGACTTTTGTTCATCTTTTCCATGGAGTAAAATATTACAGCGAGGAGGATTTAGTTTCACAATGAACGAAACACAAATCCTCACATTCAATAATAGGACTTTTGTTGTGATAGCAAGCACAAGATTACTTTGGCAAGTAACCAATCTCTAACTCTTTTACTGACGTTAACTGTATTTAATAAACTGTCTTTTTTTTAAATATTCTGAAGAATTCTTATAAATTATATTCAGAACCTCCATACTGTACATTACTTTTCCAAATTGAGAGTGAAGGAGCTGTCTGACATCATCTGGGCAAGCAAAGCTGTCAGTGTGTGTAAAATAAAATGCCATGTAGAAAATCTATTCAAGTATTCTAGTAAAATATTGAAAGCTACAAATTATCCACAAACAAAGCTTCTTAGGTTGTTTTTAATCAGAAAATAATTATGAGTTTGTACAAAAGAAGGGGGGATATTTTTATCAAACTATGAAACACTTGCCCAATAATAGCATATTACTTGGAGTCATGGACCTTGAACAAGAAGGAATGGAACCGAATGCAAGGAGGATGAGGTTTTTGAGGAGCTGTTTGGGCAAAACTAGCAGAGACAATATAAGAGATGAGGAATAAGGATTTTGGTAGTAAATAGTATAAAATGAGAAATAGGATAGAATATCTTAGATGGTATGGTCATGCCAAAAGAATTAAGGAGGGTAGATTGCCAGGGAGAATATTAGAGATTAGGGAAGAAGGAAAAAGAGCTTGAGAAAGACCAAGAAAGAGATGGTTGGAGGGTGTCAAAGAGGAAATTGTTAGAATGAGGAACAGTTGGGAATGAATCAAAGAAGAGAGAAGTTGGTAGAACATAAGACGATGGTGAGCGCTTGTCAAAACCGAGACTAAGTGAACTAGAAGCGATCAAGTTATGTATGTATATTCAAAGGACTTGGCTGGAAAATAACTTATTCTAGTTTTTAAACAGTATCAACAAGAAAACAGATAATAAATAATACAGATACATAAATAATAGTAACCATTCATCTGGGTCGGACTGAAAGGTTTTTTTAATTACTCCTTCGTGATTGTCTAAAACTTAAGTAGGTATAAATATTTATTTACTTTGTTATGAAATAGTGTTCATCTTACATCTTTGGAAATAACCAAAAATGTCGGCCACAAAATTAAATAAATACCAGATATTAAACATGTTTAAGTTAGGTTTTATTATTTGTACTATAAAAAAAGTGGTCAAATTTTTAGGTTTTGATCAAATCAAATTAAAATGTCTTTATTCATAAAAATTATACACCGAATAGTGTCAATAAATAATTCAAAAAAATATTCTACTTATGACTATAAAACTCTTCTAGACAACACATAGATAAAGTTAATAGATATGATTTTAATTTAAATTTGTCAATAATTACTTCATTTTTATTTTTGTTTGGAATGAATTTTAGAAAAATGAAGGCCATTGTAAGAGGTATTTCTTTTTAAAATTTCCAAATTGTGTTTTTCTGTTATAAATTAATTGGATGTAAAATATTTGTTGAAATGGTTATGAATTTGGTGGGCTTGATGAGTTTTTATGTAAAGGACTGATTGTAAAATGAGGAAACCATAAACAGTTAAGATTCCGAAATTATTGATTTTTTTGAGTCAATCCCAGCATTATTATAATAGATTTTTTTATTATTAGAATTTTAACAAGGTTTTTTTCAAGTGATTCTATATATGCAGAGTTCATAAGAGATATATGAATGAATAAGCGAAAAGTAGATTATTTTCTAAGTCTCTAGACTGCTTATTTTAGACATTTTCTGTAGAGCGTAAAAACCTGAAGATGATTATTTAAAGTCCTAATTGATATGATCATTCCATGAAAGGTTGCAGTCAATTATTAATCCTAGAAATTTTGTTGTATAAACCTCGTCAATTACTGAATCACTGATTTCAATGTATAGATAAATCTTTTCATTTGACTGCCTTGACCCTAAATCAGTGACCTGATGTCAATATTCTAACATGAATAATTAATATATATTTACATGCTAGAACTAGTGAGTAGTAGACCACATATAGTAGATACTAATGGCGCAGTACTGTAAACCATCTACAAGGGGACAAAGTGTAGTGTAGATTGCAGACACAAGTGGTGCTTTATTGTAACTCAGCTACTTGGAGACCAAGTTCTGTGGAGATAGTAGATACTAATGGCACAGTACTGTAACCCAACTACTTGGGGACATAGAGTTTTGTATATGATAGACACTAATGGTGCAGTACTGTAACCCAGCTACTAGGGGACAAAGTGTTGTGGAGATTGTAGACATTAGTTGCGCAGTACTGTAACCCAGATACTTGGGCGAAAAGTGTTTTGGAGATTGTAGACACAAATAGTGCAGTACTGTAATCCAGCTGCTTGGGAAAATAGTGTTGTGGATATTGTAGATACTAGTGGTACAGTACTATAAATCAACTACTTCGGGACAAAGTGTTGTGGAGATAAAAGACACAAGTTCTGCAGTACTGTAACTTAGTTACTAAGGGACAAAGTGTTTTGGAGATAGTAGATACTAATTGCGCAGTACTCTAGTCCAGCTATTTGGGGACAAAGTGTCGTGGAGATTGTAGACACAAATGGTGCAGTACTGTAATCCAGCTGCTTGGGAAAATAGTGTTGTGGATATTGTAGATACTAGTGGTACAGTACTATAAATCAACTACTTCGGGACAAAGTGTCGTGGAGATTGTAGACACTAGTGGTGCAGCACTGTAACTCAGCTACTTGGAGACCAAGTGTTTTGGAGATAGTATATACTAACTGCGCAGTACTCTAACTCAGCTGCTTGGGGACAAAGTGTCGTGGAGATTGTAGACACTACTAGTGGCGCAGTACTGTAACCCAGCTACTTCGGGGAAAAGTGATGTGGAGATTGTAGACACTACTAGTGGCGCAGTACTGTAACCCAGCTACTTCGGGGCAAAGTGTTGTGGAGATTGTAGACACTACTAGTGACGCAGTATTGTAACCCAGCTACTTCGGGGCAAAAAGTTGTGGAGATTGTAGACACTAGTGAGGTAGTACTATAACCCAGCTACTTGGGGACAAAGTGCTGTGGAGATTGTATATGATACGTTTTATATTTGATTCTCTTAATACTGATTTAGCATCTGCTCATTGGTTGTCATCAAGGTCGACACTACTAAAGACATCTGAGGTATCCATGTCAGGCGGTAGTCAGAGTCCAGTTGTTGTATAGGGAATATAATTGTGTATTTGACTTGTGAGTTGGCTGAAAGTAAAACCAGTACTATGAGGTTCAGATTCCACATAAAGCTTTAATCCCTTAATAGCTCTGGTTATTGGGCCATTATTAAATGGCTCTTTCTAAGAAATAGTGGACTTATCTAGTAACAAAAACTTGTTCATCTACAGTTATATGCCACCTATATAACTGAACCATCCATTTCTAAGAAACTTGGAAGGTTTTAAAAGAGATAAGTGGTCAACAACAAAAAAGTAAATTGTTCAATTGATTTAGAGGAGGATAATAAGATCATATCTGAACCTTTTGCGGTTGCTAATGCATTTATTTAATGCATATTTTTTTAGCGTTACTGAAAAAATAATAAATAGCAGTCTAAAACCAAAAAAATCTTGATTTGCTAGATTGCAAAGATTGTTTTACTAACCAACCATTATAAAAATCACTGTTTCTAGCTCCAGTATTACAAAATATAGAAAAAGCAGTAAACCTTTTGAAAAATGGAACCTCACCGGGTCTTGATGGAGTAAACTCGACTGTAATCAAAAATCATTTTAAGGAAATTGGCTCTGTAATTTTGTATATAGTTAATCTAAGTTTTGAGACAGGTGTTTTTCCTGAAAGGCTTAACAACGCCTTTAATAATATGTGTTTAATAAATGTTAAAGTCAATGGAGTAGTAAGTGGAATGGGGAAATTAAACACAGTGTGCTCAGAGGTTGGTTTTAGGGGCTACTTTATTTTTAATATATATTAATGATTTGTGCAATGCTAAGTTAAATGCTAGTATAACTTCTTTTGCCAATGATACTGCGTTGTCATATTCTGAAGATTCTTGGAACTTAATTGCTACTAAGATGAACCAGGATTTACTTTCAATTCAATGGTGGTTTTATAAAAACGATATGGCCTTAAGCTCTGAAAAGACAAAATTTATAAATTTTTCTCTTAAAAAGACTGATAAACAGGAAAATAAAATTGTCTTAAATGCATTGATTGTATTATTAATGGTGGAGAATGTAATGATGATTGCTGTTGATTAAAGAATGTACCTAATGTGAAATATTTAGGAATTATATTAGATGAAAAGATAAATTGGAAAGGTCACATAACAAACATCAAAAATAAAATAAATAATACAATCAGACTCTTCTATTACATTTGAAATATGTGTGTGACAGTTTAAAGAGATCATTGTATCTCTCATTAGTTCATAGCAGGTTAGAATACGGAGTGGTATGTTGGGGAGGTACATATTTCTCTAACTTAAAACCTATATTCATAGTCAGAAACATTTTATGAGAATAATAACAAAAAGTAATCGCTTCAAACATTTGTTTCCAATTTTTGTTCCTTAAAAATTCTTCCACTACAATATATTTATGTATATAAGGTGCTAAACATTTTTTTCTTAAGAATTAGAAATTGCAGGGAAAATAATGAGTATACAACCAAGCAGAGTAATAGAAATGTTTCCGTACCGAAGCCAACCAATACTTATTTTACAAAATCGTTCAATTTCTTAGCACGTACATTATTTAATAAATTGCCAAACAACATAAAAGTTATAATTAATATAAATGTTTTTCTAAAAGAATTAAAGCTATGGCTATTCACCATTCAGGATATTGAAGATTTTTTTGTGTTTTATATATATATATATATATATATATATATATATAACAAATTATATATATATAAATACATATTTAGTTGTATTCAGTTTTGCCTTGTTACTCAATATTGTTATAACTCTTATATGTATATAATTTGTTTTATTTTTTATGATAAATGCTCTCAAAAAGTGTTATTTATTTTCTTTTTAATGTTATTGTAATGTACAATTCATTTTAATTTTAGTAGTTTGAAAGATTAATATCAATATCGATGTATGTATATGTGTATATATTGATTATACTCAATAAATGTAAGAATAGTTATTTTATATTGTACTTGTTGATGCTGTTTGAAAAATATTTCAATTGTCCAATTTAAAAAAAGCCTCCAAACAGGCAAAGCTGTGGAGAAATTGAATATTTGTCACTACTAACCAATGCAAAATTGTAGTAAATGTATGTATATTTATGTATTTGGGAAATAAATTTCTTTCTTTCTTTCTTATATTTTTCCAAACCTCTACAATCGGTATTTTCATGATAAATAATGAACGTATTAAATTCATGTTTAAACATGTAAATCAAGTAAATTCCTTTAAATTACAGCTTTAGAATTATAATTTAAATGCCTTCATAAATAGGCAGGATGACATCAAGTTCAATTACCTCGATTAAGATCTGTAATTTTCTCTTTGTTTCAGTCCAGTGAAAGGAATGGATCGCGCTAAGGAGCTTGGGGATGAGGTGCGATCATTAAAATTAATAGTATACATTTTTTATCATAGTGTAACTCATTTAAGTCAACAAACATAAGTTCTAGAGTACCTGAAGTATTTTTTTACTTGAGCTGCAAAACAGAGTAAATACCTATTTAAACTCAAAGAAATTAAAATAACTAATAGTACCTTAGAATGAATTTGAGTGAAAAGAAAATAAATTATTCATTATTTGACAATGTTTAGTGATATAAAAATAATCTATCTATTTATGTACATATAAAGACAATTTCTGTGTGTTTGTTTATATACACAAAACTTTAAAAGTACTGTAGTGAAACTTCACACTTTTACTTAACACTGCATTTACATACAAAAGTGTTTTATATATTTAGTTCGTAAAATTGTAGATGGAAACAGGACATTTCAAGCATTTCCGACTCGCCTTCATTTCACAAATGAAAATAAATGTCAGTTCTGAAAAAGTTCTGCTGGCGTGGTGGCTCAGTTACTAAGGCTTCAACTTTGGAGGGCTAGGTCCAAGATTCGAATCCCCATTCAGCCAACGGTTGGTACTTCACTCGTTGAATGAAGTTCACGCACAGGCCTGCAGGCCCATGTGAACTGGCGAGTGAAGTTTTGTCAAAAAAGTATAAATATAAAAATACATTACTGTGATCAGCTGATTTTTGTGTATATTATATCCAAACCATATCTTGTTTATTTGTTACTGGAACAAGATTATTGCTTATTCATGAAAACGGCTTAAGTTACTTTATTTGAGATAAAATCAAGTAATCATTCAATCTTTATTTTTACTAAGTATAGTAAAAAATAACAACTAATAGTTTATATCAGATAAAGCCACAGCAAAGCGTGGCCAGGTTTGGTTAGTAAATATATAAAATTTAATATATTTGATATTTTTTCATGGAAAATGAACTGTTTTAGATAACAAATGTTTGTAGTACTAGTTGGTTGTAAAATAACAACCAACATTTTTTACAAATAAACTGTAATAAAAATAAAATAATTTTTCAAGACTGACAATACATTTGTAATGCTAAAAGATCTTACAGTCAGTAATGTGTGTGTAGTGACTAAAAATGTTTTCAGGTAGGGTTGTTTGCTAGAGGAGTTGTAAAGGCATGTAACAAAACGTTGCTAGCGTGATGGTTTATTGGCTAAGGCTTTGGACTGTGGAGGACAAGATCTGAATCCCCACTCAGCTAACATTTGGTTCCTTACTTGTTAAATTAAGTTCATGCACAGGCCTGTAGGCCCATGTGAACTGGCCAGTGAAGTTCTTATTTTTTAAAAGTAAAAAAAGTAAAGTTATCTAATTACATTACTTGTATTTTTCTTTTGCTCAAGGACAAAGCCTTATGTGGATTTATAACATTTCATACAGTCACTGATAACTAAGTATTTAAGTTCTTATCAGGAAGTACTGCTGAAAGATTTACAGTAAACTGTATATTCTCTGGTAACAGTGTAAGCCTACCCTCTGGCCCCTAATAATTAGCCACACCTGATAAATCACCATTAATGATGCACTTAGGGAGAACCTTATGTAGTCAAAAAATCATAGGTTACTTTTTAGGGGCCTAGAAAAAAGTTAAAGGGAAACAACAAACTGGAAACAAGAACACGCAAACAGATCAACGCTGTTAAATATTTTGAGTTCAGACTATAAAATAATTGTGAGACAGCTGAAGAAAAGTTTAGTGTTCATGAAATTTACCCCATTTGTACTATTTTCTAGTATTTTTTTCCAACATTTTACTTAAAATGAAGTAGGGTATGCTGCTTTCATTTTACGCATTACAAGACTCTTGGTTACTCAATTAAAACTAATGGTATGAATGGAAATATTTTCCTGTTCGAAGACTTATTGTTGTAATATAGCTATACTATACTACCTATAAAACTAAACTATACTATACTAGCTGTATTAATATACTAGCCAATGTTTCTACGAAAATATAACCTAATTCACTATTTATTTCTTAGTGAAAATAAAACTTGTGAAAGAGAGTTCATTTTTCTATTTTATATCAGGCACGGGAGCGGATAAGAGCCCTTTTCTCAATGATAGAGGCTCAGGAGGCACAGCAGAAAAAAACATGTCCTTCAGTAGCTCACCAGCAACAAATAAGTTCACCAGTTCATCGAGACCAGCACAGACCACCTCATCAACAAGTACAAGAATCTGCACAACAGGCACCATTTCCAAAATTGAGTCCACGTCTTGTAGAAGCAAGGTCAGAACAAGAATCTGCACAACAGGCACCACTTCCAAAATTAAGTCCACGTCTTGTAGAAGCAAGGTCGGAACAAGAATTTGCACGACAGGCACCATTTCCAAAACCGAGTCCACGTCTAGGAGAAGCAAGGTCAGCAGATATATCAGCTCGACATCGTGCTGAAGAACTTGGCATTGAAGTAAGTTGTTTAATTTGTTAGGGAAATTGACTCCAAAGAATATAGGCTACTTATGTTTGAAAAATATAAAAATCTGTCAGTAATCATTATATAACATCAACAAAGACCTACTCATGGTTAAGTGGTAAAGAGGATACATAGCCTTAAGTTTTCCACATTTATAAAGGCTTTTCATTTAGTTGTTGTTGTTGTGAAACTTCAAACATGATTGTTTGTTTTGTACAAGATTACTTTTTAAACTCCAGGCATTACATAACATATCAAAAGTAATATTGACATAATGGGAAGAGCTTAACATTATTATTGTTATTGTAAGGTAGGTTGAATTTTATAGCTATTAGCTGTATGACCAAAATAAACTATTAGTAATGATAAGGAGTATTAATAAAAATTTTAAATTTTGTTTCAATTCCATTTTAATTAAATTATAAACCAATTTATCACAAATACAAACGTTGACTACTATTAATATATTTAGAAAACATTGTTTTTGTTCTGCATTGTGTAGTTAATTTTTGTTTTTGTTTGCATTAGAAAAAGTAATAATTAGTCATATTTAAATATAATTATAATCGTTATCAGTAGAGGGAATAAGCTAATCTCACTAGTTAAGCTTTGAATGGAAGAGGCAAGTTTCAACTCCCTAACTGAGCTTACTTCACATGCAGATCTGAGGTCAGTGTCTATTGGAGAGTGAAGTTTGTTTATTTAGCAAATATTAAATACAACATAGAGAAACAAACCTACAGTAGAATGAAAATAAGCGACAGGGTTATGCCAAACAGCAAAATGCAACTCCATGTAGCTCTGCGGTGTAAGTTTATATGGTAAAATATCACATGGAAATTTGCGCTTGTGAGTCACTAACGTAACTTTAGATGTTTGTATTGTACTACTTCTGAAAATAAATACTACACCAGATGTATCATTCCATAGGGAAACATGACACCAGTATTATACCACGTTGAAATCATATTTCAACTTGATTTATGTTTGTTGAGATTTGGTAGCACTAGAACACACGCTTTTTATGTCCTCTATACATCAAGTTTTGTATTTTGATAATTTTAGATGTACTACATCCCTTAGATAAGGATTTTATTGAGCTAAATAAGCGTACTTGTTGGCCAAGGAATGTATCTTATGTAAGAACACAGTAAAATATATCTATCAATCAATTATTTTATTTATCAGATACATATGCACATTCAGTGGTTACTCTAGCTCTCTAGCCTAACTAGGTTATTTAAGAGCTTTCTTTATACGAGCGTTAAACATTTATGTGCACATGAATATTAAAATAACATCAAAGAAATGTAAATCTTAATAGTTAAATATTAATCACTTAAAATATTGCTTCAACATAATTGTTATACTGTAAATAAAATTTATAAATTTTATGCAGTTAAATTTTGACGAAATGTAATTTTAAGATTGAATTATTTAAAGAAGAATGATGATGAGTAATGTTCTCCAATTAATCCAATTAAATTGGCCTGGAGTGTGGCTTACTAGCACGGGCTGATTGGTAGCTCTCATTAACTACAAAATACCTCATCTGAGATCTATATTTTCTGTCCCACACCAACATATAGGTTGAAACATTCCATTCCTATTACAATATTATCCCAGGCATCAATATTATAACATTTAAACACACCTAAATAAATCAACAATAGTAAGAGGGTCGTCCAGAAAGTAAAGAACGTTTTAGTATAAAAAATTAAAAACGAAAGATAACAACACAGAACTTTATTTACATACTCACAGTAACCTAGCCTACTTCTCAATGAAGTTGCCTTGGTTGTCAAAGCATTTATTGTACCGAGGAATCAGTTTTTAAATGCCAGTGTTATACTCTTCAGCCGCCAAAGATAAAAGCCAGGATGTCACTTCTTCTTTCAGTTCTTCATCGTTTCCAAACTGCTTCCCACCCAAGAATGTTTTCAGTTTCGGGAACAGATGGTAATCTGAAAGGCGCGAGGTCCAGACTATAGGGAGAGTGTCCAAAAATTTCCCACTTTAGACCTTGAAGTTCTTGCTGGGTTCGTACCGATGCATGGGGTCGAGCATTGTCGTGGATAAAAAACACTTTTTTTGACAACATGCCACGTCTTTTGTTCTGTATTGCACGTCTGAGTCTTTGAAGAGTTTCGCAATAGGCTCCTGAATTTATCGTTTCTCCCCTTGGCAAAAACTCGACATGGATTAAACCTTTGCAGTCCCAAAAAACAGTTGCCATCAATTTGGCGGGATTTTCAATGGGTGCCGCCATTTTGAAAGCTTACAGAGCAAAGATGCGTGACCGCACAGGAATGAAACTCGGCTCACACTGTCAGGACAGCCAGAGGTAACTAGCGTGCACGCAGTTGCAGTGGTGGGGGATCGGCGCCGCATGTGATGCACAATCGTTCTTTACTTTCTGGACGACTCTCGTATATAGCAATATTTAACAATAGCAGAACATTTAAAGTTATTCAGCCTGTAACAAAGCAGTGAGATAAAATAAATTACAAAACTTAATAAATAACAAAATTTAACCCTACTAGTGGCAGGTCATTTTACCCTCAGTGGCAGGCTGTTTTTAGGGGTTGCGCAAGGGTATTTACTAAAAATAAATAAAATATAAACAATACAGTATATGTGTTATGTTACACACGTTTTTTTTCAGAATTGAATGGTGAATAATAACTTTTTATTCAAAATTAACTACTACTTTGTATATTCAGTAAAACCTCGATAATTCGGCCCTCGAAAATTCGGACCCTCCAGTAATCCGGCACGATTCTAAAAGTTGTAATTTTAAGAGAATAACTGATAATAAATAGTAATACTGTACAGTAATAGTATTTTAGACAATTCACAATTGTATTGGAATCGTAGGGCCCAGGGATAAAACCTGCAGCTCACATACGAGCACGTGCACACGCGATCAACAGAACAATGGCAAGGTCAACGCTCCTAGACTGGAGGGGGAATATGGGTTATTTCTGTCTCACACACACCACATCAGTCGTTGCGCGTCGTTCAGACAGATGACATGTGCTTGTTCCGTATGTTTACTATTGTAGTGTAGTGATTCGACGATTGTACTGTTGGTAGAGCCATCGTGTTGAACTGATTATACCGAGCTGTTGTTTGTTAGATATTAAGCTTGAAAATGAGTGGAAAAAAACCAAAGAAACATGTTTTTGTGACAATGGAACAAAAGCTTATTGCTTTAAAAAGACTGGATGCAGGGCAGTCGGCAAAGAAAATAGCGCAAGATTTTAATGTGGGCAAGAGTATGGTTGGGGATTGGAAAAAAAATCGTAAAGAAATTGAACAGTGGTGTACAACCCAAGCTTCAATGAACGGAATTAAGAAAAGAAAAAATATGAAAAAAGGAGGTTTTGAAGAATTAAGTGAAGCTTTGTTTTTGTGGTTTGTTCAAAATCGAGAAAAAGGGTGTTCCTATTCCTGGTCCGTTGCTGAAAGAAAAAGCTCTTCAGTTTTATAAGGATTTAGGAAATGAAGACAAAGAGTTCTGTGCAAGTGAGGGATGGCTTGAAAAATGGAAGCGTCATGGAGTTCGGCAACTGCAGGTTAGTGGGGAAAGGCTGTCTGCCGATGAAGCAAGTGTCACTGATTTTAAATCAGATTTTCAAAATGTGATAGACAAGGAAGGGTTAAGTGGGGAACAGCTATACAACTGTGACGAGACTGGACTAAACTTTAAAATGCTGCCAACGAAAACTTTAGCTAGTAGACAAGAAGATGCGGCTCCAGGCCATAAGAAGAAAAAAGAAAGAGTCACTATATTAGCTTGTAGTAATGCCACAGGACAGCATAAATTAAAATTGTTAATGATAGGGAAAAGCAAAAATCCACGTGCTTTCAAAAAGATTAAAGAAAAGGCTTTGTTGTCAGTAAATTATACGAACCAAAGCAGCGCGTGGATAAATTCAACAATCTTTAAAGACTGGTTTTTTGGAAAGTTTGTTCCTTCTGTTGAAAGACATCTTAAGGAAAACAATTTGCCAAGGAAAGCTTTACTCATTTTAGACAATGCTCCAACGCATCCATCCGTTGAAGACTTGACCAGTGGTGACATAAAATGTATGTTTTTACCACCAAATGTAACCTCTATCTGCCAGCCAATGGACCAGGGTGTCTTAGAAGCTCTTAAAAAAAAGTATCGGCGCAAATTAATGTCGGTGCTGATTTCAAACATTGACGAAGGAAACAACATGAAGGACAGCCTCAAAAAGATAGACATTTTAGATTTGGTTAACTGGATAAGTCAGTCTTGGGAAGAAGTTGAACCTGTGACTTTAGTAAGATCCTGGAGAAAGCTTCTAGACCACAAAGCCGATAACTACGACCCACCTATTGAGGATGACAATCCAAGTGAAGACAGTGACAACAACGAACTTGTTCAACTTCTGCATGGTGTCTCTGGTTGTGAAGACATCAGCCCCGAGGAAGTAAATGAATGGGTAAACAGTGATGAAACCGAAGAGCTTACTGACAGTGACATTATTGAAATGGTTACAAACAGTGAAGAGAACGAAGACCCAGACTACCACGGTGAAGGAGGGCATGAGAGTGAGTCAACTATCACTCATGGAGATGCTTTCAAGGCCATCGATTCGCTCATTCACTATGTAGAACATCAAGAAGAAGCTACGCCAGCTGACATCCTACTTTTCAGAAGATGGAGAGATGTAATTTCTAGGAAACGATGTGACAAACTTAAGCAAAAAAAGATATCTTCTTTTTTCAAAAAGTAATCAAGTGAGTAGGCTTTTATAAACAACTTTACTGTTCGTCTTTTACTGTTTAGTCTTACCTTTTTGTTTTTTACAGAAATATTAAAAACTTGAGTAGTGATTTGTATTTTGTTGTATTGGATTCAATTTAATTTTCAAATAAAGAGCTACACAATGTATTAAACAAAATGCGTAATTATTACAAACCTCCAACTCTAAGAATTTACTGTAAATTTATGTACAGTAAACTTTTTACTCTGCAATGAAATTACTATACATACAGTATTTAGGTTTTTGTTCATTGAAGCAGTTAGTTTTGGGATATGCCTGCAAACCCAGTACTAAGAAAAGCTGTGCTTGTTGTTAACTTCTTAAAGAAGCTAAAGAGGTCTGAAATGTATTACATTTTAAATGGTCTCTCGATAATCCGGCTTTTTCATAAATCCGGCCTACCCTCCGCCCGTTTAGGCCGGATTATCGAGGTTTTACTGTATGTATTTTTTAAATTTCATATTTGACAAATATAAATTTTTTTATAAAATATAGTTAAGACCATGCCTATAAAATTTACTTCTATAAAGTTTTTTTCAATATCTAAGATAGCCAACAGATTTTAAATGTTGTCTAGTTTTTGAATATCTATAGCAGTATGGTTATACCTATAAGTAAATTGAAGTTATCTTACAAAACTAAACATATGTACTTTTCCTATAGCTTAGGCCTCACCCAAGAGTTTTGGCCATAAATAAAAAGAAAAATAAATGTTACAGTATGTATATATTGTTATATATTTCTTTTCAGAAAAACACAGAGAAAACCAATATTTAATTGGAAACTAAATATACAATTTTTTACTACGTTTGTAAATTTGTATGTAAACAATTTATAAAATGTTCCAGCTATAGAAATGGTTAATTTTCCATGTTTTATTAGACTCAGTAGAAAAGATGCTACATATGTAATAAATTGTAAATGTTATAGAATATATGAAAATATAAAGTTTCTTTATAATTATGTAAAACCACACAAAAGTTATCAGAAAAGTAGCTGAAAATTTAAAATTTTTAGTTGAAGGATTTACAGTACAATAATACCCATTGAAATATTTTTACTCATTAGTACTATTAAATAACAACATATACGATTAGTAAAATTCATAAATTGGAGTTACATTGATTGAATAAACTATATACATTGAAAAAGGTTAAATATAAAATTTCTTTTCTTTATTTGAATCAATCAAGAAATAATAATAAAGTAATGGCAATACTAATATTTGTCAAAAATATCTTAACACAACACTGATTTCATTCTAAAATCAAAACACGTCAAGCATAATAATTTACATGAGTACATGGTTCATAAACAAATACTCAATTTGGTGTCAAACATCAATTATGGTGCGAATACAGAAAATTACTGTATTGATTGTTATGACTCCATTCCAATATCGGTACGGCTAAGACGTAGAACATGTGACATCTAGCGATAGACCATAATCTTACCTTTCCAATGCCACCAAGATTATGTCGCTATGATATCGCTATGCATTGTAGTAAAATAATTACCCCCGATGCGTCCAAGTGATGGCTAGCCGTCACTTGCTAACTATAAGCAGTTTGCCGGTGACGGCTATGCCACCAGTAGAGTTAATAAAAAAATCAGATAAATAAATAAAAATAACAATATAAACTCAACAATATAACATTTTTTATCATAAGAATGTATATTTGTATTCTGTTGTAAAAGTACGGCCCCAGGGTCTTTGTAGCCAGTGTCAGAATGAACGTGTGCGTCATGAAAGTGAATTTGTTGTTTGGGCCTACATCTTCCTCGTTAATCTTGTAGTTGGCAAAGTCTGTGTTCATCACCACAGCATCTGACAGAGGTTCATTGTAGAACTCTGAGAACTGCAACCTTGGATGGCGACAGTCCAACACTTTTACCTTAAATTCAACAGAGAGAGGGTCCTGTTTAGTTATTTAGTGTAAATATAATTAAAGTTGAAAATGAAAATAGAAAATCTTATATGTGGAAAAATATTATTTATTACTTTTTAATATTACAGTTATTATTTTTTACAGATGCGTGAACGCATCAAAAACTTGTATCAAGCAATTGAGGAATTCAAAGTAGTGCAGCACCAGTGTCCGGTAAGAAAGATAATGTTAAAAATATGAGAGAGTGTTGTTGTGGTATTACACAAGTTTCAAAACACTAAATGCTAATTTGCAGTTATTTGATTTTTCCTTCATTATTTTCTTAGTAAAATATTTAGTAAATTTATAACAATTCAACTAAAATTAATTCACTTTAAATTAAAAAGCCTTCCTTGGAAGTCCAGTCTAACAAGGAAATGTCTCTGCAATTAAAAGTCAATTTACATATGAGTCAAGACATAATAATAATGTTAACATACTAAGATACCTTGAGTTTACATGGAAAATGTTCAGCAATGCTCGTCTATCTTATCACATTCTTTATTGGCAATATGTTTTAAAAACAAGTCATATAATACTTTAAAGACTGTTTTATTAACACCTTCAATCAAAGATTCTTTTTCAAGTTAAGCATATTTAAATTTTTTTACAAATTTGTAATTTTTTAATAAATGCATTTTTGCCTGTTACAGAATTGTCAGATTATCAAACAAATTGTACAAAAATATAAAACATATGTTTAAAAAAACAAAAAGAATTTGTAAATATTGATTAACATGAATGGATAAGTTGATAACATTTAATAACAAGGTTTTTAATTATTTATACTTTTTTCTAATTCATCTATAATTACCGGTAAAATATGTTACGAAAATTAATGTAAGTTTATGAAACGCAGTCATCTTTTTTTAATTCCATAAATGCACTTTAATTTTATTTCTTTTTCCCATGAATTTACTTTATGTATAATAGATGACTCTTCAAATTTAATACCATAGTGTTTAAAACCTGGGTTTATTGAGGTGTTTTTACGACAAGTTGACCGTTGTAGTGCCCGTTCGAAGGAATTGTCCAGGATTCTGGCCTTAGACATTTTTTGTAGGTTTGGCAAAATTTAGGAGGAGCTCAGCAAATTACTGATTCAAAAACATAAATCCCCATAGCCGGTGGATCAAATAAATGCCTGTTATTTATAGCATGTTCAACTAATTTTGACTGTTCAGTATTTTCAGGTTTAAAATTATATAATTGTTCTTTTATTCTTGTTTTAACAGTTCTTTGTTTGGCCAAAATATTTTAAATTTACATTCACAGTTAATTTTGTATATACAGTAGAGCATCAAAAATCCGGATTAATTGGAACCGGACCCCTCCCGAAATGTCGAAATATCCGGATTAGTGAAATTAACTCGTACAATGGCCGTAAGATGTCTTTAACCTAAAAGGACTCTAAAATCAGCTGTTTTTCACGTTAGTGGTTAACAGGAAATAGGGCAGGTGAATGAAACCAAAGGAGATTTTTAATATCAAATTTTGTACATCAATGTTGTTAACTTTAATGAATAAATATCATTAATGTACCAAATTATTCTAAGACTAAAGTGTACCGTATTGACATACATTTCACTTAAAGACTTACGTTTTAAATTTGAACCACTAAGTACACTATAATGCACAGTTCTAAAATTGTTATTGTAAATTACACAGTTAGAGATTTTAAAATATCCTTTACAGCTTTGTTGCAACTGTTATAAATATGTGCTTCTTTTCGAAAGAAGCCATACTGGTCACAATTAACTACTACTGTAGTTCGTCTGCCTATTACAACGTAGTTCGTTCATTCTATGCAGTTCGTTCGTTGGTCCAGTATATAGCTGTGTGCGGTCCAATTAATCGAAACCATAATAAACAAACTGGAAGAAGGCAAAATTAATACAAGAATTCTTCAAAATTTAGCAAAGTTTTTGGTTGCCTAGACCATAAGCCAATAATATCAAAGCTAAAAATCGCTGGGAATTGATGGAAGAGTTGGACTGGTTCTCAAGCTATTTAAGCAATAGGAAACAACTGGTTGAAATAATCTGCTCACTAAGTAATACAACTGAAAAAGTTAAACTTGGAGAGCTATGTTTTAAGTATATGTGTAAAGTAAGCAGTTGTGCGCCCCAAGGCTATCTTGACCAACCATTTTCCAAGCTATCTTGAGAATCACTGTGAAACGGTCATGTATGCTGACGATACAGCCCTGATCATCGCAAATAAAAGTCATCTGGATACTGATTCATCTGCCGCTTTCAACTTGGCAAAACAATATTGTTTCAAAATTATCTAGTTTTAAACATTTCAAAAACTTAATAGCTAATTTTCACACCTGCTCAAAACCACCTCGAAGACCTACCAGGAGTAAGCACAATACATTCAGGCAAATTTCTCGGCATAATAATAGACCAAAACCTATCCTGGGAACCCCAAATAAACAAACTTTGCAATAAACTGAACAGTAGCCTCTTTGTAATAAAAAAAATGAAACAAATAGCCTTAACAGCATATTAAGCACTATTTGTCTTAACTAAAATATGGTCTGATAGCTTGGGGAGGGACAGCAGCCAAAAACCTTCAAAGGGTGCTTATAATTGTAATTGAGCAATTAGAACACTGAAAAGACTGACCACTGGACACTTGTCGAACAGCCGTCACAGAACTCAGGATTCTGACTGTTGTAGGACTCTACATACAAGAGACAATCCTTTACACAACAAAATCAGATCAAACAAAAAACGGAAACAGACATACCTACAACACCAGACAGGAGTGCAACTTCCTTCTTGATCAACATCATATAAGTTTGACTTAAAGAAAACCATTGTACCAAGGAGGCCTATTCTAAGAACAATTGCCGGACTCCTGAAGAAGACTCTCCGTAAAGGACTTTCAAATACAATTTAAAAACTGGCTTCTGGAGCATCCAGTCTACACCATCAAAGAGTTCATACAATGGAGGAATTTGACCATTATGTGACAAACACCTACTTTTACAAAAATTGTAACACAAATATCTGACTTTTGCTCTGTTTTCAAACAATATGAAAAGTAAAAATTGATTTGATTTTGACCACCTTTATGACAGATTCATTTGTTCTAAAAGTGAATAACAGTATTTGAGAAAAATCCTAATTCATGATATCAGAGTTACTGACATTTTATGTAATATCAAGGAGAGTTTTACATGAAATTGTGACCCATAAGCTTAGTTAACACACATATTTTTCATGCAGATTATTGGATCTTTGGAACTGTAAAACTTGTTTCTAGACATTGGTTGAATCAATTTTGGTAAACAATGTTTATGAGGGAGGTAAACGTGGTTAGCAAAATCAATCACCATTTAGTTACATTTTACATTATGGTGGAACAGGAAAAACAATTTTTTATTTTAAATTTACAATGGGCAAAGAAAGTTACCTTTTGGTGTAAAAATATGAAAAATATTGGAGAACTCTTGAGGTGTCTCATGGTTTGGTCCATAACAGATGTTGTAGGATGGGTGGGGGCAGGAGGTTAGATTTTTTATGTCTGGTTACATGCTCAGATCAGGTGTCTGTAATTTTGTTTAGGAGTTTAGTTGAGTTCTTATCTCCTTCTATTGTATAACAGATTGGCACAGTGTTTTTTTTTAGTTCTTGTGCCACTTTATGTTGTGAGTTAATACTCTGAAGTGTCTACCAAAGTGCTTAAGTGTTTTATTGTCCTATATTTATAAGATTTAGGGATTTGTGTGAAGATTTTACTGCCTACTAACTAAGATATTATGAAGTGTTACTGATTTATTAGACATAACTTCAAAGTTGCTTTAGGGAAGGTTCATACTGCGAGTAAAATATCTTAGGCTAGTTTAAAAAGATATAAAAAAATAAGGTAAAGAGCTCTTTCGTTGTTTCCAACCTTGAACTTCACAAATGATCAAAGTGAAGTTCAAGCATCAACACTAAATCTGGGAAAATGCTTTGTTTTCAAGATACATAGCACAATTGATTGATTGATTGATACAGTATGTATAACAATAAGTACTGTACTTACTGTTCCTGCTGTATCCAGGATTTCCAACATGCACTGCTGTCCATCTACTTAAACCTGTTTCCGGTAACTATCTTCGATGGTCGGGTCATACTTCTCGACAAAAATGCCTTGGACAAACTGTACAGTCGGAGCAGACTTGCCGACTCCTCCACTCCCTAGCACAACTATCTTGTATTCACGCATCCTCCTCTTAACTTTAAACTTAACTCTGTCTTTAATGTTAAAGACAGAACATTATTAAGCTTTACAGCAAGAGAGTATTAGTTTTACAGCAAGAGTTTGTAAAAGAACAACTATTTACCACGAAAAGTGTTATGGCTAATGTTAAAAGAGCTACACAAAAATAACTTGATTTAGAAAGAAGCAAGAAAATTTAAAAAGCTATAAGAAGCAGATAAGTTTCATCAAGAAGAAACAAAAATATTAGCATAAAATTAGTCAAATATCCTTATTAGCAGTAGGCAAGTATTATTTTCTTAGTCAATTTTAATTTTGCATTCTCTCTATAGTTTTTCACATACAAAAAAAATTATTCATTCCACTCAAACACTCATGTCAGACCCAGCGTCAGTCACTGAAATAAATGTAATTTGCCTACTTTAAAAATGATTTTCTCTGCACATATAGAGTCTCATATAAGATATGGTATCTGCATTTATGGTTCAACTAAAAGTGGTAACTTAAAACAAATACTGAAATTACAAAAGAGGGCAATAAGAGTAATGCAATGCTTATGCTTAATTTTCAGGAATCAGTTAGGTATCACTTTAAAAATCAAAAAGTTATGACAGTATTTAGTTTATATGTTTATGAGTGAATACTGTATGTAAGGAAAAATTAAAATAGTAATTTAAATGAACCTCATAAATATAACATAAGATACAAGAGAAATATTATACAAAACCACCATAGACTTGAATTTTACAATAAAAAGTCAACTTATATTGGGAAACAGTTTTTGAAATACATACAAATAGCATGAATTCAGAAACAAAATTTAACACTTTTAAAACAAAATTAAAAAGTTACCTCATAAACCTGTCTTTGTATAGTCTTCAAGAACTTTATGATCAGAGATTACCTTAGTAATTTTAGCAAATACCTTATCTTAGAAAATCCATAACTTTATTTATTTTACTGAAATTGTTGTAAAATAGTTATCTGTAATCTGTTAATGTGATTTGACAGTAATAATTATACTTGTTGACTTGCCATACTTGTTGACCTTTTTTGGATAATAGGGAGCCCGACAAAAACTGTACACTACTTTATTAACTTTACAATTATATATAATATTTGACGCTATTCAATGTATTATGTTATACATGATTGTGAATAAAGAGATTTTAATTTGATTTGAAAGTACTTTATCAAGATGAAAATATTTTAGTTGTCCTATTTAAGACCTAAAGAAACAGTGTACAAAATTTCAGCTCTCTACCTAAACGGGAAGTTGGAGAATTAGTGATGAGTCAGCAACAGCTCTGCCTTTTATATATATAGATATAGATTTATGGCTTAATCTATGTTTGATAAATGTTAACATCATACTTAAAATGACTATTATAAAATAATCATCATTGTTTTTATTAAATTTTTTTGTACATTAATTATAATTAATGCAATAATCATTGCAATAAGGTTCTATCAATTGGAAGTGAGGAATATAGGCAGATTTCATGAGAACGTTGTAGTCATATTCTCTGGATGAAAAGACATAGTTTAGGTTTGTCAGATATTCTATTAGTCTATAGCTTATCAATTTTGTATTAAATATTTGCTCATATAATTTGTTGATTTTAGTAATAACAATGTTGTATTTATATAATACTTTACATTATTTTGTTGTATGCTCTTAGAATATTGGAACTGAATGATTAGTTTAATATTTCTGTTTCAGATTTCTCCGCCTCAACACCCTTCAGTAAGTCAACTTCAAGTATAAGAATAGTTTTCATTTTTTTGGTGTTGATATCCCATCATAGTTGCCTCAGAGGGTTTGGAAGTTTCTATAATAAATATCTGTTGCAATGAATTTAATCAAATCTGTTGCAATGAGATCAAGTTTTTTATCAAATAAATTTAAATGACTTCAGATTTGAAATATTTAACAACATATTATTCCTACTTCTTTTGGCCACTTTTTGATCATAAAATTACTTCTTTTGGGTAGCAAACAGTAACATTGCGGAGCGGTGACAGCCTTTTTAAATGGTTAAAAAGATCTGATACTTTAGCTTGTCAGCCTAACAGTCAGAAAAAAATCATGTGATTTGATTCGATGATTAACCATATATTAACTGCCTGCCTAGCTGCTGGGCTACTACTAAATATAAACTCTGAAAAAAAGTCAGTAACCAAGAAGTTCAGATCATCCACTCTCATCCTATACTTACATAATTCCAACATGAAAAAAAGATAATAATAAATAAATAAAAGTTTGTCATCTCATGTTAGTATCTGAACAGTAAAATGCCAACTCTAATGAGAGTTATACTTGTTGTAAATATCAATAATGGTGTCCATTCATGTGTCCACTTTAGCGCTCAAAGGAATTTAGTTCTAGATTTCATCAAACTATCAGGAGGATTAGCAAAGACACACATACACAACGTGTTCCCCTCCCTCCTCTTTCCCTCATTGTACCTGCCTGCCGCACCCTGCAAATTTCTAAAAGACATAATTTCCTTTACAATAAACTCTAGCAATGAAGTTTTTCTATCCTTGATCTCAAGAATCGAGATAATTTACATTGACCTTTTTTAAAAGTAATAGACATAGTCAAATATAATTACTGATATATAAGGAATATAACATTTTTCACATTATTACTAAACTTTTTAATAATTAAATCTAAAACTCAATACTAATGTCAGCTTCTAAAAACTCTTATTATGTCATAAAAAGGATTCAAATTAATCATTTATTAAGCTGTCTTTTTAAATCTATTAAAAGTTAAAAATCTGGCATTTAATAGTAGTTTATTAAAAAAAGGTATGCAATTAATTTGATAGCTATTACCACATTTACTTAACCTATGCAAAGGAATATCAAGTTTCAATTTACCCCTAGTATCATGACAATGAATACCTGTTCTAAAATTGAATTCATATAAATTACGTTTAGTGTACAATATGACATGATAAAAAAAAGGGAAATTTTGTCATTATTTTTAATTTAATAAAAATAAGTTCATAAAAAACCCTTCAAGACTTCTGGATATGGTTACCTACACGAAAACTAAGAAAAAAGTTCCTATAAACATATGTCCTAAAACGCTCAGTTTTTCATCTGAATGTGTTTTTTACTTAATATATCATATTGTTACGTCTTTCCAAGGGTAACTCCCTCGCTTGGCTGTGAGGGGGAGTAGGAAGGACACGACACTTGCCAAGAAAAAGAAATGTACCAGACTTTATTTGGCAAAACGAAGCCAACAACAACACAAGACCGGGTAAACCACCTGCAAAACCCTAACCAGACAAAGATGTACAAAACAACTTAAAACCCTGGCTGGCGGACCCTCCTGGCACCTACTACCGCCTCTCTCGGATCCTCCGCAACCCGCACCTCTTCAGCTCACTCACACCTCTCCTCACTATTCACACACAGACACTCCTTTAGCTGAAGCGTCTCGCAACATCAGCATCTGCCTCCTTCCACTGGCTTACTGGTCAGCAGATGAAGGGAATGGGCCCCATCGTCACAATATCTTAACTAGATCTGCTGCTCTGGAGCTTTTTACTCATATGAGGGGAAATGCCAGTCCGATGCAAAGTATAGGAATTTGAGAGTGACCTAAGTTGAAAATTTGTCTTGAAATTTACAAAGTAATAATTATTTTATTAAACCTCTTTCCAGACAATATTAGCTGTTCATTGGCCTTTAATCTTAACCTTTATATTCTTAAACATTTTCCTCTGGATATCTCAATATATAATTGTCCATGGCTAAAAACTGGCCTTATTGACGGTAATACAAAATGCTAATCTAACAGGAGAAATTTTCGTTTTTGGAACAATACAGTGTTCAAAAACACTTTCACTGCTCCAAATATCTCCACTTTACAAATTACCCTACTAAATTCTTGTACCTTAGCATAGAAACCTCATACTACAATGTCTGGTTTATTATTTAGGGTCTCCCAATGATTAAATACTTTCTACTATTAATATTATTTTCATTTTTCTTCCTCTTAAAATAAACTCTCCTCTCATGAACACTTTTCAAAGTGGCTGTCTGTCTAAGCCTGTTGACATCTTATTCTTACTTATTCTTATTCTTACATATGAGACGCCGACACAACGTTGTTGGTATTTTAAGTCGAATATGAATACCAACAACAGCTGATCTCAAAGGTGTGCAGTGAACGTTTTGTTTTCGTTGCCCAGGGAACGGGGAAAATTTTATTTCGAAGGCTTAAGAGGCCGGTACATAATTAAGAGTCTCAGTTTGCACTTGTATGACTTCACGGTCATTACAGCTCTACCCAGAGCCTTGTGTCATTGTCAATTAGAGGGTGGTAGTGAGACATCGTAGCGCATTCCCCCCGCCCACCCATACACGTACAGTGGCATAGACCCACCAGTCCGCCCATACACGTACAGTGACACTGACCCACCCGCCCGCCCATATACAGTGGCATTGAAATACACGTACAGTGGCATTGACCCACCCGCCCGCTCATACACGTACAGTGGTATTGCCACAGACAATAAATTAGTGATTATAAATATAATCACTAATTTCTTGAGTGATCATATTTATAAATCACTCAATAAATATATGAGTGTGGATGAGTGTAGTATGGTTACTATCTTGAGTTCAAATGTTCCTCAGAAAGGGCAATTTATTAATAGCCCAACAGCCAGGGCAACTAAGGGACCTACAGCTTTACGTGGAATCCAAACCACGTAGTGCTGGTATGATTTTCAGCTAATTGACAAGCCTGATACTCAGTTATCTCCCCCACACAACATCCGCACAATGATTACCACCCAACATGGACATCCCAGACTTCTCTAGTAGTGTCCACGCCGATAGCAACCATCAAGCAGATGCCATGCCGGTATTAAGAGGACCGAGCGTCCAACCTGTCGCCTACAATCTCCCAAACACCTTATCCCCATGTAGCTGAGTTACAGCACTGCGCAACCAGTGCCGACAATTGAATCTAGGGTTTGGTCAATTGCGTGTCACTTATTGTACAGTGTCTATATGAAAAATGCATAAAACTGAAGTAATCACTAGGTCAGAGAAAGATAATATAATATTTTTGCCAGAATAAATCTCAACAGACCCAAATATGCCTTTCCGCGTGTCAAAAAAGCAATGTCCTGTAAGACTAGCTTTTGCAATAACAATTAACAAGCAACAAGGCCAAAGCTTTAAGAAAACTGGAATTTACCTGAACAAACCAGTGTTTACACGTGGGCAACTATATATTGCATTTAGTAGCGTAAAATTCCCAGACGGAATTAAACAACAATAGTCTGGCCACTTTCTTATTAGCACGTGAAACTGGTTTGTAAAAAGCATCCAATTGAGTTTTCCTACTTTCTCGTTTGTAGCGTTTAATTTTTTGGACAGTTTTTTCAGATACACGCATTGGCTGTTAATTTCATCACTTGTAAAAAGTTTATGTTTTTTCATTCTGAATGGATTTTCTGCTAAATGTTTGAAAAATTTTAATATATTACCAATTATATTTTTGCTTTGTTTATGAATGTCCTGTTTTCCTTTACGAGATCGTACACTGAATAGAGGTTTTTGCCTTCTGTCGATCGTTTATCAGTTTTCTGTTGATCTGACAACATTGCTGAGTGAGAAGTGAGAAGGGGAGCTTCACATGCAACAGCTATCATCAAACTATTTTGGTGCTGTTTACATTAATTGAAGTTAACAAATTTGCCAATTCTTTTAATATATAGAAAATTAGTTTATGATTATTTGCTAGCTGATGATAAATAAGCAAATGAATTGATAATAGTTCTATAAGAATAACATTGAAAGTTTCGAGGCCAGTGGGGCGTATTCCTGAGATTGGAGGAAAAATACTTCTTAATGAGTCTCTAGGGCCTTAAATTAACCTATATGTACCAAATTTTAAGTCAATTAGCCTTGTAATTTTGGAGATTTCGTGATGAGTGGATTAGTGTATATATTTGGTTTATGTTGTCCACACACAACTATCCTCAGACTCAACTAATTCAGGCAATCAAAAGCCCAAATAAATTGTCTTGATTTACTGAGTGTTTTTATACCAAAACGAACTACCTACCCCAGTTACAGCCTGAGATATAGATGTTTGAGTGAAAATAACCTGGGAAAATCATAAATTAAGCCGTGTTTAAGTACAACTTGAGTTAGGATAGACTTAAGTTAAATCCAATGCCTGATGCTAATACCTTTCATTAAAAAAATATTGAAACAAATCGACCGGATTGAAAATCTGGTTGAACGCGGAATTTATTTTGCCAATTCTTTTAATATATATTGACAACATATTTTCTTTAATCCCCTCAAGAAAATATCTTCAAACCTGGCACAAGTAAGAGGAATAATAAGACCTAATTCAGTGTAGTCTCAAGTTCCTACTTTGTACTATTTCAAAATGGCAGCTATTTTCAATTTTCAAAGCTTAATATCTTAAAAAATATAAATAAAAGAAAAAAAATAAGATACACAAAAACTGCAAATACAGTACAACGATTGATAAGATTGGATCATTAATAACTAATAAATTGTTATTTTTGTAATACAGTACACCCTAATGTTGTGGCAATTTTTTCAATTAGCATGTACTATATTACAAAAATAACAACTTGTCAGTTATTAATGATTCGATCTTAACAATCTTTATACGAGTACCATCTTTTAGAAAATTAAATTTTGCAATTTTTGAGTATTTTGTAGTTTTTTTTTTTTAATTTATACCTTTAAGATATTAAGCTTTGAAAACTAAAAATAGTTGCTATATTGGTATGTCACATAGTATGAACTTAAATAAATAAATAGTTTATTTATTGCATGTTACAATTTACAATTATTTGTGTTGCCGACGTCATAATTAGGTCTAGCCTAAACACTCATACATAATCGGACACATTCATACATACATTTGGTTATATATCCTACATTTTTAAACTTGACACCAGAATTGCGTGATTGGGTGTTTACTGATTGTCCTTGCAGCTCTGAAAGAATTCCTCAATCAAATAAAAACACTTTTCAACAATAGGTGTTTAAAACGTCTTTTGAACAAAATCAGGTTTTGATTTTTAGTTTGTTCAGGGAGCAGTAATTGATTATGTTTACACCCACTTGTGATGGCAGCAATTCGAAAGCTGTGCTTCTATGCCTCTGTGTTCTATTGTTATCACTTCCTCTAATTTCATAAGAGTGAACATCCCTGCCACTTGTCAAAGTACAGGGGGTGACCTCCAATATTCCGAGGTAGAGTAGGGTCATTAATCTAAGCTCCCTAACGCTTCTCAACACGACTCTCTAACATTTCCTTTTAAAATAGTTCTGACAGCTCTTTTTTGAAGTCTAAATACCCTTTTCAGCTTGTATTTAGAACAGGTACCCCAAAGTAGCTGAAAGCAGGTATTTTTTTGCTATAGAAGAGCAAAAAATACCTGAGTTAACTCTAGCACACACATTGTCAATGTGAATGTAGCAAGTCAACCCTTTGTGAAGTTGTATTCCAAGGAACTTCATGAACTCTGTTTTCTCTAAGAATACATCGTAAACTATTACTGTAATTTGGTTCTGTTCAAAGTGTTGAAGAAGACAAAATTGTATTAAATTATACTTTGAATTGTTTGTTTTCAAGCCCATTTTAGTACAATTTTGAATCCATTGATTCAGATCAATAAATGATTTTACTTCTAAATCGCCTGATATATCTATTTCACAAAGAGTAGTGTCATCGGCATACTGAATGACTTTTCTGAACTGAATTGAAAATTTTTAGTTCATTGACATAAAGATTAAACAGAACTTACCCAAGGATTGAACCCTATGGGACACCTTATGTTATAACTTTTTTGCCTGACAGGACATTCTCAACCTGTACACTGTGGATCCTGCCTTTAAGGTACGACAAAATTCATTTGTGCGACCAATCTCAAACGCCACAAGACTAACTGGTGCAATAGTGTTTCATGCTGCACACAGTCAAAGGCTTTGGAGAGATCAAGAAATATGCTAAGCACATGTTCTCTTCTTTCTAATCCATCGACAACGAGCTCTACAAGATTTGTAACTGCATCAACAGTTGACATGTTTTTCCAAAATCCATATTGTTCAGGATCCAGAATTTCATAGAAAGAAAATTTTCCTTCTGTGCTAATAATATCTGTTCAAAGACCTTGCTGATAGTAGGCAGAATTGAAATAGGACGATAATTGCTGATTAGGCAAAGATCATCCTTTTTAAAAATTGGATAGATTTTTGCTGTTTTCAGGATGTCTGAAAAGGTTTCCGTTTCAAATGAAATATTAACCAGTTTCGTTAGTGGTACCAACAATTGGTTATATCATTGTTTAAGCAACCAAACTGAAACATCATTAATAATCACATGATTTCTTTGAGCTGTCAGTGCATGACCCGAGCCCCCTCATTCTCATCAACAGTGGTTAGCACTATAGACATCACCGGCGATCAAAATCCTTGTGGGTGATTAGTTAGAGTCGGCCTCAGAACTCAAGTATTTATTGAATAAATTAGCAACAATTGCTGGATTATCCCTTTTTTTGTCACTGTCATATATTTTTATTGACTTGGATTTTTTGAGAATTTTGAAACTGTTGATGAGATATTAATTAGGGTCCAAGCAGTTTTTGAAAAATTTTCACAGGATTTAAAAGTTTTTTCACTGTCATATGCCTTTACAGCTTTTATGACCTGTCTATACATTCTTCTATAATTTCTAAAAAAAAATTTTTAAACGTTCATTTTGTGTACAAATGAAGATTGAGTGATATAATTTGATTTTCTCTATTGAAATCCAAATCACGTTGGTGACCCAGGAACTTTTCTTTCGGCCTTGAGTTTTTTTTAAACATTTAAAGGGAGATGCGGTGTTCAGATAGTAAATGAAACAATCATTGAATTTATTGTATATCTTATTTTCATGGTGAAAATGATTGAGGAAAGTCCAAGATTCACACTCAAGAAAGTTTTTGAGTTTTACATTGTTATGATGATGAGTGAGATGAGTGTGTCTATATTTTTGGGGCTTTGAGGTTTTGAAATCCAAAGAACACCCAGTAACCTCCTGAGCAAAATAATCTGAGACGGCCCCGTCAAGAACAGAGACCTTAGTATCTAAAATATTTGTGACAATGTTGTCGATGGCTGTTTTCGTTGTGCCAGATACTCGAGTTGGGCAGACCAGTTTAGACTAAAAGAGTTAAATACAATTAATTAATAAAATAATTTGAATTCACTGCAATAAGGTTCTTTCAATTGGAAGTGTGGATTATAGGCAGATCTAATGAGAAAGTTATAGTCATATTCTCTGGACAAAAAGACGTAGATTAGGTTTGTCAGATATTCTATTAGTCTATAGCTTATCAATTTCGTATTAAGTATTCGCTCATGTAATATGTTGATTTTGGTAATAACAATGTTGTATTTATATAATACTTTACATTATTTTGTTATACAGCTTTTATAATAGCGAAACTGAATTATTAGTTTTATATTTCTGTTTCAGCATCACCCAACCCATTCGCCTCAACCCCATTCTGTAAGTGATAGAATAGTTTTCAATTTGTATGTATTGATCTTAAGTTAATTCAGGTGTAATTTAGGACATTAACTATTAAATTTCTTGTTTGTATAACGTAATTTGATTTTTTAGGAAATATGTTGCTGGGCAATAATCAGCTGTTTCATTGCTGAAAAATGTTCACTCTATTTTTACCTCATTTAACCTATTGCTAATGTCAAATGTATTGCGATGCTTTAAATATATAAAGTAAATTTAATAATTAATATTTATTTTTTAAGTATTTTACTTTTTTATTCTTTTATAAACGTGTAACTTTTGTAAAATTGTTCATTCATATTGTTTCTTGCCAAAATAACAGAATTTCAACATTTCCGCCCCTGATTTGTAACTACACACATCTAAATAAGACTACAAATTCTTTTTAGATGATTTACTTAATTTGTGTACATTTATGCACTTCTAAAAATAAAAATTCATATATAAATTCACAATTACCGATGTTTAATGATTACATTTAACTGAATGTTTATCATAAGCGGCTGAGGTAATATGCACAATCTCTAGCAGGTTAATAATAAACCTTGTTATCTGTTTTTTTTTTTTTCAGCCAAGAGGATATACAAGTCCTCACTCATCTGGTAGGCCTGTTATATGTACTAAACCTGCAATGAGTCCAAAAGAAATGAAAAAACTACACTCAGGTGGTTATCCAGTAAGTACAATTTTTCTATATTGTCTTCTATTTAAAAAGTTTTAAAAAAAGTGTTTGATTAAACACCCTTAGTAACATGTTTAAAGATTATATTTTGACAGTAATTTTTAGTATATATGAACACCACTGTACGTACATGGGTGGGTGGGTGGGTTAACACCACTGAACGTGCGTGGGTGGGTGTGTGGGTCAACACCACTGTACGTGTATGGGTGGGCGGGTGGGTCAACACCACTGTACGTACATGGGTGGGTGGGTGGGTCAACACCACTGAACGTGCGTGGGTGGGTGTGTGGGTCAACACCACTGTACGTGTATGGGTGGGCGGTGGGTCAATGCCACTGTACATATTAATACAGTATATATGACCATATAATTTTATTAATACTGTACATATAATTTTTAGTATATATGAACATTAACTAAATTAACAGTAATGCTATATATTAACTTATATCTAAACCCAATTTAGTAATAATAACAACAACAATAACCAGAAAATGAACTCCAAACACCACTTGTGCTGTATGGTGATCTGGTCAGGTACGTGTGGTTAGCATGTCGGGGCCCAATGCTGTTAGTTCCAGTGTTCACAGGGTTTACTATTAAAATTGTAACCCCCAAATTTCCTTATGACACTGAGTCAACACCAGGGGATTTGTGGTGTAATTTTACCCTCCGCCACCCAAAGAAAATAACCGGAGATCTCAAGCTCCGAGAGTGAGTTGAGTACTACTCTTAGCATAATTTACTGTAACCAAAAATATATTTTTTATTATTGAAAATTACTATTCAATTGTCTTGAATGACCAAATATTGTAGCCTATTTTTTTCAAAGCAGTCTTTATATTATGGTTAGTGATATGTTTTTCAAGTATTTGCAAAACCATAAGACAGTCGATATACTAATAGTATGTAACATATAAATATGTATTTTTAACCCTGGAACGGAAAGCCTAGTAAAAGTTACATTGTTAAAAAGCCACAGTAGATATTACGATTTTTTGTTTGAATGAAAAAAAAAATATGTTTAGGTATTTTTTAAAAACAAAAACCGTTTTATTCTGATTATATGTGCTTTGTTGTACATATTAGTAAATGTTTTATTATGATCTACATAATTTTGCTACTTGAAAGTATATTTTTTAATATACAATACAAAATTAAAAAGAATTTTTTTTAACAGTATTAAAAATATTATTTCTAAGTTACCAAAATTCATAATTAAACTTTTAACATATAAAGAAAATGTGCAAATTTGATTAGAAAAACTTGATATAGTAAGGTACAGCACTTGCAAATCGTATATGGTGACTTAGTCCTATTAGCTTATCAATTGTTGAATTTCGTAAAGCCATGGTCAGAAAAAACTAAAAGTAGACGAGAATAAGAAATATATTAAAAATACAATAAGGTAATAAAACATTAGCAATAAAACATTTAATATTTGTACAAATAAAAAGAAAAACTGTTATAATATATTAAGTATAAAGTTACTTCAATGGAAAGCCATAGTAAAATTTACGAAAATACATCCTTACACGTTCAGTAGACCACTTTCACAGAATTTCTTTGCACAATTGACCTTGACTATTAGAAGATAGCAGACAGCGAAAAGGGCGGTGCAATCTGCACAAAAACTAATTTGTAATGTACAAAAACAAAACTATGCTAGTAAAAATTACGAAGGCTTTCCGTTCCAAGGTTAATATGTGCTTCTGTCAGAAAAAGCTTTTATTGTTAAGAGGGGTGTGAGGTGGTCAACCACCACCATAAGTGTTTATGAGGGTGGGTGGGCCAACAACACTGTTAAAAACCTTTCCCATAAAAAGAACCTAATAATCAATAAACAAATTTCTAAATGATAACTTGGATCAAAATTAATATTGAATACTGTTTTGTTAGTCTGGTGGTCTAGTTTTAGTTTTTATCTATGTTTGTCATTGCGTTTGTTTTGTATTTTTTATTGACTAGTTTGAGCAGGAATTTGACTGCTAATGTCAAATGAATTGTGAGGCTGTAAATATATAAAGTAAATTTAACAAATTAATGTTTATTTTTTAAGGTTTTTACTTTTTAATGTGTTTATCTTTTACTTAAAATTTTTTTTTCTTTTTATAACTACATTCAGTTGGTTATCCAGTAAGTATAATTTTACTATTTTATCTTCTATTTAATTTATGTCAATGTATATAGTTAATTTTACATTGTAGAATATATTGTTGTGTTAAGAGTGTTGTGCATACAGTGAGAAACCTCATTCAAAGAAAGATTTGTACAGTATATTAGGAACCTGCAATTTATAAGTAGAACCATACAACAAGAAAATATATTGGTATGTAAATATAAAGGGATTATAATCGATTAATAATTTTATTTAATTTTGTTTAGTTACTTAAATCAAACTTTTTATGTTATAAGAAATATAATTCTCGCAGTCAATTTCTGCCTGAGGGGGAGAATCAGTTGTCAGGGGGTTCTACCCCCCTAATCCTCCCTTCTTATAGTTACCACAGTGTAATGGAGTCTGCTCATTGGTTGCTATCGGCATGGACAATACTGGAGAAGGTTGGGGTGTCCATGTTGAGTGGTAGTCAGTGTCCAGATATTGTGTAGGGGAGAGATCTGAGTATAAGGAAATCACACCAATACTATGTGACATGTAGATAATATTTGGAGATTTCCAATGCTTCGAGTGTTTCGGAAAAAAACACTACGTTTCGACAGGTATAACATAACATAATTATACAAAATATAATACACAATATGGAATACAAAAGAAATGTAAAATAAGAACTTTTTCAACAAAACACAGAGAAACTTATTAAATAGACCAAATATTTAATAACTTTCAAACCTTTATCCGTCACAAAATGGTGGCGGTTTAAAATCTTGCACATAAGATCAGTACCGGTATTGAAACTTTCAAGTGCTGCCATTTCCTTTAGGATTAATCTTTTGAGGTCTAATTTGCGGTATGATGTTCTACTAGCTAAGACCTTTAAAATGGTATGTATATCGACTTATGCTTACATTTAAGATTTTCTTCCGACTCCTAGTGGGCCGTCCCCCTACGAAGGTAGTGGATCACTGAATACATGGTAAAATAGCTTTTAAGTCCAGCAGCAATGTGCAAAGTTTTGTACCTTTATTTGTAATGGTCTAAACAATATTCAACCGCCCTCGGACTTTTTGAACACCTTGTATAGTTTAATTCTAAACATTTCAATTATCAGTTAAAAATAGAAAAATAGTAATTTTAAATAAATATTAACAGTGAAAAAAAGGTTTAAAAAAATATTTTTCATGACTCAAAATGTTCAAGGTTTTTCAATTGTATTTTAAAATATATTAAACTAATAATATAATAACAAAAACTATATCACATAATACTCTATATTTTAAATATTCAATACAAATATACAGATCAACATTTAAATTAAATATGTAGTATTTAAACTTTAAAAACCAGGTGCAATCACAATAAGGCTGAATGACCATAAAATGGGTCCCGACCTGGTGAGAACGGGAAAGTGACATGGTTGCCGATCTCGTAAATAAAGCAGCCATGGCCAACCCAGGTGGCCACCCGACCTTACGGGTCACTAGCAGGTGTTTGACTGCCGAGCTGACATAGAAACAAGTATGGCCAATTGTACTGTTCACCTGATCTAAACAAAATTATTTAATAGTTTTAAGGGAAAGGGGTAAGTATAATAAATGTTGTATAAACATTAAAATTTTTATTTCTGAAGTACAATAGATTCTTGCCAAGGACAAAAGAATAAATAGAATGTTGTCAAGTATTGAGCAAGAAAAAGCTAATATAATAGTGCTTTTGTGAGAAACTTTTGTCTTGTAGAGATTGTAGGCGATGCGTTTTAAGCACAGTCCTTGTAATAGCGCGGCACAGTGTCCGTTCAAAGGTTGCTTTTGGCATGGACACTACAAGAGAAATCTGGGGTGTCAATGTTGTCAGGTAGTCAGTGCCCAAATATTGTGTAGGAGAGAAAACTGAGTATCAGGAAATCAGACTTATACTATGTGGTTTGGATTCTATGTAAATCTTTAGGTCCCATAGTTGCCTGGTTAGTAAGCTCTTTATGAATGGTCCTTACTGAGCAAAAGTCAAACTCAGTTAGTGATAAGACAACACGGATTATCCAACTCATCCTAGACTTATATAATCATTCATATTTGCCTAAAAATATGCATAGCACAAATTTGTGTCGCTATCTCATATCTGAGGATGTGTGATGTTAAAAATTAAACACAATATATACTGGTCATAATGATGATGATGGCTACGGAAACTTATAAGATTTAAGGGAAGAAGATGTGGTGTATGCTGAAGATTGACGCTATAACATTTAATCATTTTGATGACTATTATGACTCTGATGAAATGAAAAATATACTTATTCCTTGATAACATATAAACAAAAATACATTAAAAAAATACCTAAAATTGATTCCCCACATGGGTGGCTGCGTGTGTGTGGGGAAACAAGTCCAGAACAGTCGGATTGTTGTCGGCCACTACTACTAAATAGCATAAAGAACAGTGTAAACTCAAAACTAGTTTGATATAAAAAAATATCAAATATATGCATGCGCAATAACAAGGGACAAATAAGCAATTAATATTTATTGTATCAGGAGCTATCATTACCTGAGACTTCACACCCACTCACCTACCATACAAACACACATTCACAGTCACATTTGCACTTACTCACATTACTCCCCTATCACAAACAGACGCACCCTAACAAAAGCATGCACGTACACACATACCCACACAAGCACAACGCAGGCATGCACGAAAAAAAACAAAAACACACACACACATGCGTCAGACAAACAACATGTACACTTCCCATCGTTCTGAATGTGGGCTGTTGTGCGATAAACTTCAGGAAGAACGAACAAACTATGTAGGAAGAACGAAAGTAACTTTTAATTTCCACTCTACCAATTTCAACAATCCACTGGTTGATAGATTTTTATAAACATTTATGCTGCACGGTAGAGGATTCTTAATGTGGTGAGGAGCTTTCGAATAACGGATATTTGCAATATAATGAGATGATGTCGTCATTATTGTTTTAACCAATCGAGGTGCATTAATTCCGAGATTTGTAGAAGTATGGGTTAAATATGAGTGTTGAATCTGGTTGATCATGGTGTTTTTATTTTTGAAAATGTACATCAATAAACTTCTAATATACAGTTGAGATAAATTTAGAACTGTGAATTCATCAAAAAGTAAGTCTGATGAGAAACGTTGATTTTTTTTAATGCTGATTTAATTATTGTCTTCTGAGTTATTTCAAGGGGTGAAAGAATAGTTTGGAAGCATCCACCCCAAGCTATAATTTCGTATTGAAGCTGAGATTGTACGAGGGTTGTTTCAAAAGTAAGTTACACTATTTTATTAAAAGTATAAAAAACATCAGAAAATATTTTAAATGATATATTTTGAAAAGTACAAGTTAACCTTATTTTTCTACATAATTTCCATGATTTTCTAAACATTTTTGGTAACGTGGTAACAGTTTTTTCAGTCCCTCATCATACCATTCTGCCGCCATATTGCTTAGCCAACTCTCAACCTCTTCTTTCAGCTCATCGTCATTTGCGAAGCGCCGACCTCCAAGATGTTGTTTGAGGTGTGGGAAAAGATGAAAGTCACTTGGTGCAAGGTCGGGGGAGTAAGGTGGATGTCCAAAAACATCCCATCGAAAATCTGTGAGCAGGTCTTGGGTCTGACGAGCAGCATGTGGGCGAGTGTTGTCATGGAACAAAAAAACTTTTTTCTTCAACTTTCCTCTTCTTTTGTTCTGGATTGCTCTTCTCAGTTGTTCCAAAAGTTCACAATACCGTGCTGCTGTTATTGTAGTCCCACGAGGAAGGTAGTCGATCAATAACACACCTTTGTTGTCCCAAAAAACCGTCGCCATGATTTTTCCAGCGGATTCCACAACTTTCGCTTTTTTTGGTGTTGGTTCGTCCTTCCATACCTTTCCATACCATACTCTGTCTTTTCGATTCAGGCGTCCAATGATGGATCCAGGTCTCATCCCCAGTCACTATTCGATCGAATAAATTGTCTCCTTCATCATCGAAAAATTGTTGAAATTGCAAAGCAGCATCAACTCTCTGCTCTTTGTGCTGTTCTGTGAGAAGGCGTGGAACCCACCTTGCACACACTTTTGACAGATGAAGATCATCAGAAATAATCCTGTGGAGTGATGCACGGCTTATTTCCACATTAGAAGGCAGTTGACAAAGGATTTCGTCAAGAGTCAGGCGCCGATCGGTGTCAATGACCTTTCTGACATCTTCAACAACAGTTGCCGCGCGAGAAGTGGAGGGGCGGCCGCTTCGTTGTTCATCATGCAGTGTTGTCCGTCCTTCAATGAATGATTGACGCCAACGAGATACCATTGGCCTTGACATCACACCTTCACCATAAACACTACACAACTCATGATGAATTTCAGTAGCAGTTTTATTTTTTGCTGTTAAAAAACGAATAATAGCGCGAATTTCACAATCGGCGGTAGGAACAAGTGGTGTCTCCATATTGCCTGTAGTCTGACTGGCCGATCGATCGACGCACGCACATAGGAATTTTACAGTGCTGCCACTACGCCCAGACGCAAATACTCCGCGACTCCCAGACTTCTGGCTCCAACAGAACGGCTTTAAAAAAATAGTGTAACTTACTTTTGAGACGACCCTCGTATATAGGCATAATATACAGTATTTAGTAAATCCGATTCAAGTACTCTATTAAGATAGGAAAAGATAAATATGAATTTCCTGAGTTTATTCTCAGATAGTTTATATGACTCGACCACCTCATGCCCAAATATTTGTATTCATTAACAAGCTCCACGCATTCACACGTCACACAATCACGTTGTCCTCCACATGTATGCAGGCGCAGATTGTCTGACAGAATGTACTGGATCACAGTCGGCTCTTAAGGAAATAGGCAAACATTTTGTTTTAGAAATGTTAACAGTGAGCCGACATTGATCAAACCATCGCTTGACAGTGAGCAGACCGCGTTCCGCCAATCCAAAAGCCTCCCTGCAACTGTACTCAAACAAAATGGCAGTATAAATGAGAAATATTTGGCCCCCAGCTACATTTATTTTACCTAGATTATTTACAAATACTAAGAGAGTACCTAACGAACTTCCTTGCAAAACATCGTACTCTATTTTTTTTATTTGAACTAAATTGGTCATAAATTGATACTGTCTGATACCGATCACTGAGATAGCTTCCCAGAAGAGCTTTCCCACTGAGAAACCAATTTAATGCTATGCCCTTTACCCCATGCATTCAAGTTTTTCGATAAGCAACCCCCTGTTGACCGTGAGACAAAAAATTGTAATTCACCACTGGAGACATGGAAACATTTGCATAAGTTACATATTCATGGGCTTTAGACATAAATATTCTTTTAGTTAGAGAAAATATATCGATGGCAGGAGGAAGATCAAGTATGATTTCCATTTATTTGTTTATCAACATATGACACCACTTTAAACTCGATCTGTAACTTAATACCTGGGTTTTCTATAGTGGCGAGCCTAGGGTTTCTCACGTGTATACTAGGCTAGACTCCTGGCACTCAAAGGATTAAATGAACAATTTCATTCAGTCTGTTTTGAGAATATATTTTGAAATACGAGGAATATGATTTTGACACAGCAACGTCTCAACGTCATTTGACATACTTATTTATTGTAAGAAAAAAACGTTGTTTGAAAAATTGATCATTTGAACAATTGAAAATTTTAGTACTAGGCTTACAGAGTTTCAAATCAAAATAACAGTTTAAAGCAGTCAGTTAACTATCCAAATAACTTTCGTTTGATAGTTCAAAGTATAAACCTGTGGTTTTGCTAAGTACTGTAACACAAAGAGACTTTTTTTGTGAGGCCTTTCAACAGCAATGAAACTTTACAAATATTGTCAGTTAATCAATAGCTATAAATAATAACTCTTCTCGTCCTTAAAAAGCATTAATACCGTGACTAAATGATTGAGAAGCTGTATTTTCTGACTGGCTCTAACATTTGACCTCGGGTTAGCACTATTGTTTGCATTATATTAACAAAGACCCTCAAAATGAGGTGTTTTAACTCCAGGTGGGCTTATGTTTAAAGATTTCAAGACTTCTTACATAGGCCATTACATAGTTACAAATTAAGTAATCATAACCATACTTTTTGAAAGTATAATAAATGTCTAAATGATTGATCGATATAGGTATATATGAAGGGTGCTTAAATCGAGGTGGCCACAATTGGGACTTAAAAAGTACTAATTTTACAGCAAACTTTAATTAGGGAACTTTATCTAATTTTTTATTTATTCATTTTGTTTTATTAGCCTCCAGAACTGTTATATTATAGAAATAATACTGGTTAAATTACCTTTTTTCCTGTCAACAGTTCTTCAAACACAATCTGCTATGTACATTTCAAATCATAGAGCTTCATCATCAGGCTTTTCAAAAACGTCACTATTTACATTACACTAAAACACTAAAAACATTAAAATATTTATACATTTAAACATATTAAAATATCACATTTGCCGGCCGGCGATAGACACCAACTGAATTCATTAAATTCATTTACATGTCATTTACATTATCAGTTGGTGTCTATCGCCGGCCGGCAAATGTGATATTTTAATGTGTTTAAATGTTTAAATATTTTAATGTTTTTAGTGTTTTAGTGTAATGTAAATAGTGACGTTTTTGAAAAGCCTGATGATGAAGCTCTATGCTTCGAAATTTACATAGCAGATTGTGTTTGAAGAACTGTTGACAGGAAAAAAGGTAATTTAACCAGTATTATTTCTATAATTTTTTATGTTCATTACAATCACATAGTTTAAATTTTAAAATTCAGTCGCCATTTTCCAAAATGGCGTCAACTTTGAAATTTCTTATGGGAACCCATATTTTTTATGATGGATTTAGGTCTTAGGTTTTACTAGTGATTCTAAGAATTTTTTACTCTTGGTTATATATTGTGAAATAATTAACCGTTTAGCTGCTAGGAGCACTGAAAGTTTCAGAAATCCTTATTTCAACAATTTATTAAAGAGGCATGTTCTGCCATTTATAAATAATAAAACTTAATTTATAATGCATTATTGTTATTCAATTGAATAACAATAATAATAATAATTGAATTTTGCTTACACTGCTAATAATATAATGAACAATAAATGTCATGGACTAGCTCTTTTCATTGATTTTTCAAAAGCTTTTGATACTGTAGAGCACAACCATATAGTGTCTGCTTTATACAAAATAGGGGTGAGGGGTCCCTACTTAAACTGGTTCAAAAGCTATTTAGAAAATAGAAAGTTTATGGTGAAAGCTCTAAACACAATAAGCTATGAAAAAAATATCAAATCTGGAGTGCCTCAAGGAAGCCAAATTGGACCAGTTTTGTTCATAATATACTTAAATGAAATATTAGAAAAAATTAAAAATTGCCATGTTTTTGCTTATGCAGATGATGTCCTGTTGTTGGCCGAACATAAAGATTTAAAAATAGCTGAACAATTATTACAAAATGATTTTAGAATTTTTACCAAATGGGCTCATGATAAAGGTCTAGTTATAAATTTCAATAAAACTAGCCTCATGCACATATGCCCTAAAAATATGAAAATTGAAACAACTATAAACATTAAACATCATGATTGTGAATGTCTGCATGGGCTTAAGCAGTGTCTATGCAAAGACATAAGAATTCTAGATAAAGTTAAATACCTAGGACTTACTGTAGACAAAAAACTGACTTGGAAAGATCATATACATACACTTCATAAAAAACTTAGACCATGTGTTGTCATGATGAACAAACTAGAAAACAGGCTTAGTACAGCAGTAAAACATACTGTATACAAATCTCTGTTCGAGTCTATTATGAGATATGGAATTACAGTGTGGGGAACTGCAGCAGACACTCATATTAACATTATTACTAATCTTCAAAACAAATGTTTGAAAACTCTGTATAAAAATGATATTAGATTAGGTCTAGTCACAGTAGATAATAATCAGCAATACAGTGTTGTAGGAGAACTTTCTCCTAAAGGGCTTTATATGTTTTTAATGCTACTTGAGTTTTATTCTAAGGATGAATTTAAAAAAAGAACCATAAGGCCACGTACTATTAGAAATGTTGTCAAATATGCTACACCTATCCCTAGAACAGTATATGGAGAAAGGTTACCAAACTATGTTGTTCCTTATTTATATAATATGTTGTCTAGTGAGATAGAAAACCTAAATAATTACAATACTTTTAAAAAAGCTATCTATCAGTGGCTAATTACAGGAATAAATAGGCCTAACGATGATTGAAATACTGCTGTAATTGCAGCCTATACTAACATACCTGAGTAATAAGTTGAAGGCTCTGGTTGATCTAGCTCTGATTCTTTTACACTCACAAGGCCATATAAATAATTTTTAATTTTGTTTCTCTCTATTTCTCTGCATTTATCATCGTAATCATAATAACAGAACAACTCACTGACATACATTATTTCCTGCTATTCACATAATCACTTCACTATTACACCAAATCACTTCACTATCACACTAATTGAATACAGAACAAAATCACCTTACAATATTGTTTGAGTAATGTAAGTTCACAAATACAGTTTAATTTAGATTATTTATTGTGTTTCTTTAGTAATTTCATCATTTATTCTAACGGGTTTTTCTTGGAAGAAAAGGTGCACTGAAAGGGACTATTTACCATAATTACACAGCCTAGATAAACATTGACCCAGAAACGGGCAATCTACCAAGTAATAAATATGACATTAACACATCAAAGACACTGCACTGTTCAACAAATTTTACAAATTAAACATATATTCGTTTTAGAATTCAAATAGTATTTTCAATAGTTAAATTACATTAAGAAAACACGCTAAGGTTATATCACCTTGTGTTTGTTTACATTATAACATATAATTCACCTACTGCCGATCCAAGTGTTGTTGAGGGAATAGGAATAGGGCATAGAGTAGAGAGCAGGAATGTTTTGGCAAACAGGAAAAATTATCTACAAACTTTCACCAGGCATATCTGGTGTAGCCACATTCTGCAGTTATTGTATTCATACCTTCTATTGTAATGCATAGTCTTGTCATATTATAAGCTGCATTTTTTATTTTGTTAAATAGGTGCCTGCCCTAAACCGCCAATAATTACTAATAAATAACACTATAAAATATATATAAGTATATATGCATGTATTTTTTTGTACTACGTTTTTTTTTCTTTCTTATTTACTATAGGACCTCACCGACAAGTTTTGCGTAACTTGGTGAGGCCTTGATTTTGTATTCACTTTAAAGTAATAAATAAATAAAAAATAATAAATAAATATTGAAAAGCTCTTGCAGTTTCACAAATACGAATTAAGATATTTTCAAATAATTTTTGTAATGTAACTATGAGTCACTTAAGACTCATAACATTTCTTAGTAATATTAGAAAAATTATCTTATGTGTGTTGGCATCACAACAACATTGGGAACATTGTAGATAGTCTGAAAATGTTATATTAATTCAATAAAACATTTTTTTTTTGTATTCATATCCTTTATAAAACTGTAAATTTGTATTTTCAGGGAGCTGCTTCAGAATTTCAGGAGCGTTCATTAGTAAGTACCTATATCTATATAAATGAAATATCACTCACTCATTAATCACAAAATATCCGGAACCACTGAGAAGATTTTGATACAATTTTAAGGAAAGTTTTGTATCATAAAAACCCAACAAGAAAGGATTTCTCAAAATTCCATTCCTAAGGGGCCCTCCAAACGTTCCATTTTTTTCATAAGAATACCATAGGCATTAATATAATTTAATATTTTATTTAAAACAGCTGATACAAAAAAATGACACAAATCTGTTACACATGCGATAAATTAATGTATTATTTTTTATTTGTTGACAAATTTAAAATTATTTTTTTGTTGTATTAAAATATTCTTTTTGAAGTTTGTGTAAATGAATTTAACATGTACATGTTAATTCCCTGGAGGAGAGTTTCATAAATTTCATTTTTGTATGACTCAGATTCTTTATTCTTACCTTTTCTTCCAGACATAGCTAAGTTGTGATTACAGTCGTAGATGGTAAGGACGTTCCCCACTGTGATTGAGGTTCGTGTGCATGGTGAATGCCTATTTTACTCCCTGTCATATAATACACACTTTAGCGTTTTGAGCATCTGAGGTACGGGTAGATATTGTAAATCATGTTCTAACAACTGGCAGAGTTCAAACTATTCACTATGAACCGTATAGGTTAATAATGCTACAATACATATCTGAAATATCCAAATGTGAGATTTATGGTACTTCTTGTGAGCTGAAGCAGCGGAAGAGGTTTTCCCATTCGAGTTTGAAATATATCATGGTGGCAAACTTTTGGCCAAGTATGGAGAGAATAAAAAGTATAAACAATGTCTATGGTTCAGGGGAAACAATTTAGAAGCCATTTAGACATTATAGCTGTGACATCAACATCTCCTTCACTTATGAGAACATCTGCAACAGTAGCTCTTCTGATCCTGTGGGCTCTCAACCATCTTGTTCATTCTACACCCATCCTACAAAATTCTTCAAGCTCTACCATTATGACTGATTCTGATGTTTCCCAACCAAGCTCAAGAGAGAGAGGGCAAAAAACGAAGAAATGGTTTACAGACTTAATACTGCTGCATTGAGGTATGCTGTGGGATACTAACAGTAAAGCTGTAAAGAAATACAATTCTAAACACCCATAGATCAGTAAGTCAGCAAAGAAAAGAATTGCAAAGAACAAACAAAAAGTTACATAAGACACCATGAACAATTTAAGTAAAATGAGATGTGAAAAATATCTCCTTCCCTGGACTGTTAAAAAAATTTAGGTTATAACTACTCTTCCCAAATTAACTATGCCACTGACAAGACAGTTCTTCTTGGCTCCAAGATAAGTTGCATTTTTGCCATAACCAAAAAGGGCAAATTCCCTTTATCCAACAATTTCCTGAACCTATGCATAGCCTCCTGACCAGCCAGTACCGAGATTCCAAACATTTCCTCAGAATGTGCAACGGTTGTTTTCAAATGGCTTCTTTTGGAGCTGAGTTTGTAAATAAGGATAAGTTTATGCTGACATTCAAGTTTCAAGGTCAAGTTTACCATGGGATTGTGAGCTTGATGCCAGCTCCACTACAGCAGCCCACATTTCTACAATTATACTTTGTTGGAGATGACACCAACGAGAAGAATATAGAATGCATCACCTTCCCAGGAATTAAACTTGACCTGGTTGATCAACTGCAGGAGTTGCTGCATGAACATAATCAGTATATTCAAAACTGCAAGGCTGCTTTTAAGTTCATTCCCGTCAGTAAACAAGACTTACAAATATTAATAAACGCTGACAAGATACTCATGGGTGCACACAGGCCGCTTAGTGATCCCACTGACAAGGAAGTTACTATTTTGATTGTTGGCCAGAAGTTTGAATGGAGAGATTTCGTTCTGCACACCAGAGATAAAAGTGATAAAACGGTTTATAGGCAAGTCCTATAAAATTAATTGTGTTACATTTTTTAATAAGCTCCCCGAGATTGCTTGGACCATACCACGTAATAAATTTAAAACTGTCATTTATAACTGGCTTCTCAATAATCCATTTTGTTCTATTTCCGAGTTTCTAGAGTCTGACTTGGAACACAACTTTTTGAAATATGTAACTGTAATGGTCTTTTCTGTTTTAAGTATAGATTAATTTAAATATGTGTATGTTGAAGAGTAATTTATTGTAAAATTTTAATATATAGTAATTTATTGTTGAACTTTAATATATGGTAGTTTTATTGTTGAATTTTATTATGTAATTATTTATTGTTAAATTTTAATATATAGTGATTTATTGTAGAGTTTTAATATCTAATGATTTATTGATAAGCAAATTTTGACAGAGTGCAACTGCCTAACTCCCTTGTTTTAGATTAGAGTTGTACTTGTAGATTTATACTTGACATTTCCTATTCAAACTTATGTTTGTCAACGGAATAAATGATTCTTGATTCTTGTTAATCAGTGTTACATATCGTTCTTACAATGCTCTACAATACCCACTCATGCAGCTCTGAAGAAGATGGATACTACATAAACATATCCCTTAAAGAAAGGACATGTATGTTTTTCCTTTATGCATTACTAAACCACTCATAGGATCATCATGAAAATTTAGGGCGCTGTAGATTTCTCTCCCATGAAGGTTTATGGCATTGTATCATTCATTTCTGGCTCAAGGGCTTCACCCCAATGGCCTTTAAAGTTTCAACAATGAAGTTGCTTTATTTATTTGACACCATCACATGTTAGATAAAAAAAAATAAAATGAACACTTTTGAAATAGGCTAAATGATGTTTATTGGAATGTATTATTTAAAATAAACTAAAACAGTAATGTTTTTATGTTAATCTTGTTGCAAGACATGGGTAAACAACTAGTTGTTATATATCAGTTTTCATTAGAAAATCTTGTGTTATTTATTCGTTTCCAATAAAATGTTATTCAAGTAATTGATGTTTATGTTAATCAAAGTAATGAAACTATTGAAACAATTAATGCTTATACAGTTTTAATCTATACTAGACTAACCACTGCATCTATTGTAGATTTGCCTTTTATGAATCCATATTGTTCCTTGAGAGCTGGTTGTTTTTGTCACAAAATTGCAGCGTTCTTTTTCAGACACTTTTAGGAGTGAGGGGAGACTTCATTTTAAAGAGACAAATTGAGTAATTTTGTTAATTGACTCACAAGATGCTATGAGCACTTTTGTACGAGCCACATTGACATCAAATTGAGACAGTTCGACTTTTTGGCTGAAAGGTTCAAGCTCTTCGTGAATGACTGGTACTAAAGTTATTAAAGCTAGTAATATCTTTCTCAAAGTGGGATCATCTTGGGGATGACGCAGAGAGTCTTGCTCACAAGCTACAGATGAAAAGAATCTCTTGAACTGATTAGAACATTATCCGCGTCTTCCACATGCCTATAACCAATTTTGATTTCAATTGATTTATGCTCTTTGTTTTTATTATTATTGATAGTCCAGATAGTTTTTTAATGGTTTTTAGAAGATAACAGTGCTTTTGGGATCTCATATACTTAATAAAGGGGTTAAAATTCAGCTAAGTTGTTACTTAGATACAAATGGTATTTATTACTAACACACAATTGGTTTTAGAAGCAATAGAACACCTCAGATGCTTAACATGATATTATTGTCATTTCTAAATTCAGTAGCTCAACTCGCTTACTATTATAATACATTTTTTGGACTTGGCAAAAGCTTTTGATTCGATAGGCAAAAACTCCAGTGTAAGTTGGAATTCCTTGGTGTAAGAAATAAACCCTAGATCGGTTCAAAAGTTACTTCTGTATAATTGAATTTAACAGGTTGACTGCCAGAGTATTTTTTAGGAACTGTAGCTCCAGGCCACGGACCTTTTTCCCATATACCTGTTATATATTATGTTTTTCTTGCTTCTTAGCTAAATTCTAGCGTAAATGTGTGTAAAAAACTCAATATTTAACAAATACCCAAGGCCTGGTGGAGTAACTAATAAAATTGTACCTGTACCCACGCGCCATGAGTCCCATTTTTGGGTTTCATTGAGACCCATTTTTGGGTCTCAAGGTTTAGGCTTTGAAAAGAAATTATGTACAAAGATACACATACCAGTGTAAACAATGCTTTGGAATTGATAAAATAAAATTATAAATTAGGAATACTGAAGGATCAATCAACTATCCAGTAAGGTTAGTTCAGTGTATAACTTAGAAATCATCATAAAGCAGTGTGTTATAACTTCTGTGTGTTATAACTTAGAAATCATCATAAAGCAAAATATTTTTTCAACAGCTGTTTTTCAGTGTTAAGAGTAGCTATTAATGGTATTAATAGTGACCCAAGTTTAGTTTAGTATGGGGGAGGGGTTCAAGGTAGCATACTCTGCCCTTTCTTGTTCCTTATTTATTTTAATTGTTTAGCAAAATTAAATGTTCATAGTAAACTATTTCTTTTCACATAAAGGGTAGTTTTTCATCACCACTTTATGTAGCTCATGGTGTACCACAAGGTTCCATATTGGGCCCAACTCTATTCATTCTCTACATCAATGATCTATATTAACTTTAGTGGTTTCAGTTTACAAAGTGTTTTATTTGCGGACGATTTGGGTTTGAATATCAGGGCTAAATCATCTGCAGAAGCCGGTGTTTTACTGGCAAAAAGTCTGAAATTATACAGTATTGGTGTAGTGCTAATAAGTTGTTACTCAATGTAAAGAAGGCACAGGACTTAGTGCGTAGCTTTAGTCAAAATAAAATTGAAAACTCTTCAATAAAATCTTTAGGCATTTACATCCAATCTGACTTGGTGGTCTAGTCACATAGACAATGTTTCGGCTAAGTTGGCTAAAGGGCTTTCCATTATTCGTTCACTAATGAAGCGTGTTACTCCCGACGTCCTTCTCTTCATTTATTATTCCTACTTACATTACCATCTCAGCTATTGTATCCAATTGTGGGGTAAAGCTTGATATTCATCCAAACCTGTTATTATACAAAAAAAAGAGCCATTATGTTGATTTGTTGAATTCAGCTCAAACTAACTGCAAGCCATATGTCATAAGTCTGGGTATCATGTCCCTGCCTTCTATATGTGTACAATATGTACTCTTACATACCAAAGAAAATATTAATCGATTACCTACAATGGCAGACACTCGCCAGTATAATACTAGGCATAGGAGTACTCCAAGTATTAAAAGATGTGTATTATGAATTAATAGTTTCGAACATCAGGGTATCAGGATGTGTAATGTTCTACCAGATTATGTTAAGCAATTGCCTTATAATAAATCTAAGTAATTTAGAAAGAAACTATTAATAAATTAATGTATTTACAATATTAGTGAATATTATCATGTAATTAAGTCAACTCTGTAATATGTTCTTACATATGAGACGCCGACACAATGTTGTTGGTATTTTAAGGCGAATATGAATGATTATATGAGTGTAGGATGAGTGTAGTCTAGTCACTAACTGAGTTCAACTGTTCCTCAGAAAGGGCAATTTATTGATAGCCCAACAGCCAGTGCAACTAAGGGACCTACAGCTATGCGTGGAATCCGAACCATGTAGTGCTGGTCTGATTTTCAGCTAATTGACAAGCCTGATACTCAGTTATCTCTCCCACACAACATCCACACAATGATTACCACCCAACATGGACACACCAGACTTCTCTAGTAGTGTCCATGCCGATAGCAACCACTGAGCGGACAAGTGATTGACGTTGTCAGGCTTTGTGTAAAGTTTTTGACAAATAAATGTGTGAATCTTAAAGGCTAAATGACCTTACTAGGTCCTCCAGATACTTTGTAATTGGTGGTTCTTATCTAAAGCGTTAAAATTGAGGTCCCTAACAAGACAAAGGTTTGATTTGTTTTGCAGGTGTGTAGGTAAAGATTTGAGAATTAAAAAAAATTTTACTCAAATATCTGTTAATACTAATGATTGTCAGTTTTTAGTGATGTGGTTTGTTTGAATTCTGATTCAGCTGCTAAAAATACTTAAATCTTAGATCAAAATCCTGTCAATTACTGAATAATCAACTTTACGAACATTTACATTAGTTAAACACTAAAATGTACTGTTTTGGGGTATCACTGAACAAGCTACCACTGCAAATTATGCAATTTTAGTTGCAAATTATGCAATTTTAGTTGTCCTTGCTGTGGTTGTTCCCATTAGAAATATTAATATTTTACATTAAAAATAAATTTAATTACAAATATTTGTTGTAGATCTTTAATTTAAAATCTTATGCAATGAGCAAATGCATAGTTTAATCAGTTTAGCTTCATTCATATTAAGTTGATGCTTAATCCATGGTTAATAAATGTTACCATTGTACTTAAAATGACTAATAACAAAATAATCATTGTTTTTGTAAAAAGTTCCACCTACATTTAATTAATACAATAATTTAAATTCATTGCAATAAGGTTCTTTCAATTGAAAGTTTGGAATATAGGCAGATTTCATGAGAAAGTTTTAGTTACATTCACTGGACGAAAAGACATAGTTTAGGTTATTCGCTCATATTATTTGTTGATATTAGTAATAATAATACTGTATTTATATTATACTTTACATTACTTTGTTGTACGCTCTTATAATAGTGGAACTGAATTAATAGGTTTATATCTCTGTTTCAGAATCCTTCGCCTCAACCTCATTCTGTAAGTCATAGAATATTGTTCAGTTTATATGTATTGATCTTAAGTTAATTCAGCTATAATTTAGGACATTAACTATTAAATTTCAAGCATCAAGAATATTTTTATCGTCGTCCCACAAAACAATTTATTGACAAAGTCAAAAGAAATAGATAAAACTAAGTATGGCACTTATGGTCAGAAGTACATGCCAGAAAAACATAAAACTAAATTTAAAGTACATCGTCAATACTCCCTGATAACATTTTATCTACAGAATAAAAAGGTTTTTTTAAGCCAACTTACCACAGCATTTTTAAAAACTTTACTTGTAATATCTCTACAACCTAATGGTAACTTATTGAAGAGCTTTACTCCAGTGTACAAATACATGTGCTGGGTTTTGGTAAGTCTAGCAATTCTTAAATCTAAAGATCTTGGAATCTAGTTATAATTATGAGTGGCACTTGTCAAGTTAAAAAAAATCTAGATTTTCTTTTACATACACTAAACACTGACAGATAAAAGTACAAGGATGAGTAAGTATACCATGTTTTATAAAAATAGGCTTACAAGAATCACGAGAACTGAGCATAAGGCTTTTTCTGAAATAAAAAGACTTCCTTGGCACCACCAGAATTCCCGCAATGTAGTGTACCATACAGAAGGTAGGAATCTTTTTAATAAAAAGATAACTCGAAACAGGAGAGTACAAAGAGCATCACTATGACATCACCAAGTAAGCCTAAAATCTAAATTAAAAAAAATTACATTTTTTAAGTAGAATTAATTATATTTAAATAGAATTAAACTAAAAATTTATATAAAAATTTAAAAATGTTAAACTTTGTGTTTATATAACAAAAGTTGATTTTTTAGGAACTGTGTTGCTAGGCAATAATCAGCTGTTTCATTGCTGCAAAATCTCCACTCTATTTTTACCTCATCTAACCTATATTGCTAATGTCAAATGTATTGTGATGCTGTAAATATATAAAGTAAATTTAATAATTAATGAATATTTTTTAAGTCTTTTACTTTTAACTTTTTAATTCTTTTATAACAGAACAACTTTTGTAATAAATTGTTAATTCCCATTGCTTCTTGCCAAATTAACAGAATTTTAACATTTTCCTCCTTATTTGTAACTACCCACATCTCAATAAGACTAAACATTCTTTTTAGATCATTTACTTCATTTGTTAAGTGATCGTTTATACACTTCTAAAATAAAAAAAATGTCCCCTGTTTGTTTAGTAAGACTTTCAATCTAAATTTTGCAATTGCATAGAAATTCAAATTCATATATAAATCAAATCAGATATAAAACTTGTTGCAGATATAAATAATGAAATCAGGAAACTTATATACAATAATAAAAATACTTCTTTTTTAGACCTTCATCTGTTGGGTAGTTAATATCATACAAACCAAAATAGATCATAGTACCATATAAACCGAAAAGGTATAAAACGTGTAGCAAAGTTAGTATGTGAAGTCATCTGTTGTCAGGCTGGATGTTCTAAGAACTCTTTTCAATCGTAACATAATACGCCAGCCCCATTTGGTGTTGAAGCTAATGAGGAAGATATGGCTGATATGCTTAGGAATTTTCCCGGTGACTCTTCAGTGGCTTATGCTCAGTGTATTTCTGGGGACTCTGGGCATCACAGGCAAATGATTGCAGGAGTAGCGGTTGTATTTTGGAAAGAATTTGGCAGACTTTCAATATGGTATGGTTCAAGTGTAGGTGATCATTTAGCTTACCAAAGAATTAAGAATGGTGCTGGAATTTATAATCTTATAACCAAATTGAAATATAATGAAAAACCTACGAAATCGCACTATAACAAAGCTTTTGAACAATTAACTACAGATTTCAAAAGCAAATCTCTTCAAACTCTTATGTGTTCTCCAATGGGCTGTATAAGGAACAAAGTGGCCATAGATTATTTCATATAAAAATTTGCAAGTTCTACAGGGAAGCAAAAGCTTGTGTTAAAATCATTGCTTATGACAAGCAAACATTAGGTACATTAAGAGAAAGCTTAGGACATAAAGATACTACTTGTGAAATAAATACTATATTGTCTGAAAAGCAGAATATTTTTCTGAAAACGTGTACGTCTAACATATCCAGATACCCCAATGTCAACTAAGAACAATATTGAGCTTCCTACTGCAAAATTTGAGGCAGTTTCTGCCACTCTACCTCATTCAAGTCTAATTTCTACTGTACAAGTAAACGTCACACAACACAAATTTATTACAATATAAGCACAAAATGCAAAAATATATTACAATACAAGCACAAAATGCACAAATATTATGGTGATCGATTTCGGTGAACCACACTCACCTTCCTCAGACCAGAGGGATTCACAAAAGAATGGAAAACGGTGTTCAACAACTCAATTTATAGGCCTATGATCACGTGACCTCATTGGCTGGAATCGTCAAAATGGCGGCTGCTGTGATATTATTGGTTAATTCCTATTGTCTGTTACTTCTCTTATTTTATTCGCTGAAAATACATTATTAAAAACTATTTCGGAATCAAAATTAACCTGTTCATTCATTAATTTATCACGATCCTTACATTTTTCTTTAAAAATAAATAACTCTTCCCAAGCATTCATGTTACGACCCTTCTTACAAACTTTTAGAATATCTACTTTTACAATACAAACTTTTAAAAAAATTCTTTGTGGCAAGGAGACAAATTTACTCTCTCCCACATCACAATCCACATGAGAAAACTCAGATGCAGTCACAGCAGATCCGACCGGTAGATGGATCTTCCTTTGTGAAATGTCTCGCCATGTGACTCAAGAAGCGAAAATGTGTCGGTCACAGTAGAAATTAGTTTTTTAATTAGCATAATACGTGTTGGTACATATACAGTATGGTAAGGATCTTTATGCGCTTGATGGTAAGGAAGTAGTCTGTGGCCTGTTTTGTGATTTATATAAGGCATTTGACTGCGTTGACAATCAAATATTGAGCAACAAATTGGAGTAAGAGGTCTTGCCCCCTAAATTGATTTATAAGGTACTTCGTCAGGTCAAAGTCAGGTTGTAGAGATTGAATCTCTACAAACTAATAAAATAGTCAAGTTCCGTTTCTCTAAACTTTTATCACAAGCAGGGTCCCTCAAGGGTCTGTCTTAGGCCCCTGCTTTTTTTTAATTTATATCAATGATCTCCCACAAAAATTATCCAATAAAATCGTTTTGTTTGCAGATGACTGGTTAAACTATAACAAGCTTCCTTTAAATCTGCTGAAAACTCAAATAGTAAATGTCCACTTTATTAACAATAAAATCAATCCAATCTAAATTAATTTCTTAAACAATCATTTTATTTCATCTGCAACAACTAATTTCCTTCGCCTAGTTTTAGATGAATCATTACGTTGGGAGGCTCATATCCGCTAATTTGTTTGTAAGCTAAGTTCTGCTTGCTATGCTATTAAAAAATCTAGATAATTAACAGACAAAAAAACTGCTATGATGGTTTACTTAGGGATACTTTGAATCACTAATGAGTTACAGTATAATACGCTGGCGAGCTTCTTATTTTGCTGAAGCCGTTTTTAAATAAAAAAAAGAGCATTAAGAGCTTTAGTCCAACTGGACTACAGTGAATCATGTAAAATTAATTTCAAGCGATCACAAATAATGACATTATATAGAATTTATCTCCTTGAAATTGTCTGTTATGTGCATAGAAATAGTTTTTTAAAGGAACATTATTTTAAACATGAATATAGCACCAGAAACAAATATAAACTTGATATACCTTCCTACAGAACCTCACTTTTTAAAATATAAATTTTTTATTTAGGTCAACATTTTTACAATAAAATCCCGCAGGAATGGAAAGAAAATTCAGATTTAAAGACATTTAAAAATAAAGTAAAAAGATTTTAATTTCGTCTGTTCTATACAGTGTGGATGAATTCAGCCCTAAATAGCATGGGCTGTGGGCAGACTTTCATGTTTCAATATTATATGGGTTGAGTTTATTGAACATTAAGTTTTACTGTTTTTGTATTTATATAGTTTCGTTTGACTTGTACTATTTTAATTGTTGATAGTTTTGTTTATATTGATATTGTATTTTTGACTTGCCATATAACAGTTGTTCTTTTGGTTAAATAAAGTACTATGACTATAAATTCAGCATTACCGATGTTTAACGGTTACATTTAACTGAATGTTCATCGTAAGTGGCAGAAGTAATATGCACAGGCTCTAGCAGGTTCATAATTAACCTTGCTGTCTGTTTTTTTTTTTTTTTAAGACCAATACCTGTTATATCTACTAACTAAACCTGGAAGGGGGCCAACTGACCCCCAAGTTAAATTACTTCAATGTATTACAATTTTTATTTTGGTAAATAATTTTTATTTTTCAGACTTTTAGCCAATGGACTACTGAGAGTATACTGTACTAGAAATAAGAAATATTATTTTTCCCATTAATTTAACATTGATGTGTAACAATTTTTACTGCAGTGCTTTTAAACTAGCTGCTTAGTCATAACCTAAAATTTTAAAAATCAGTTCTATATTTAACTCCTCCCTATATATCTTCTATTCTTGATAGCTATTAAATAATTTACTGTCATTATTTTGACTTGGGTTTCCCAAAACTTATTCATAAACATATTTTCTTTTAGAAAAAAATTTATGGCGATTTTGATCCCTTTTTGAAACATCTGCAAGAAGGACACCAAAAGACATCAAGTAATGTAAGTATTCGTGTTATATTCTGTTTGAACGATGCATGCTGGATTTGTATAATAATTAATGTTTAAGAGTGTTTGGGATATTTGCATTTGAGGAAGCAATTATTTACAACAATTGTGTTTACTGATTATTATCAATAATGCATTCCAATATAAATATAATTATCTGCATTAGTATTATCTGCATTAGTATTATCTGAATGCTTTTATGTAATTGGTAGATTTAGTTACTAGTATTTAATAGAATAAACAAATTGGCTGATTTCATCCGTGTGACGTGACAGTCTACTGCCATACAGTAGACGTGACAACTTCTTTTTTTTTTTTTTTATTTATTCATAAGACGCCGATCGTCAAGATATGGGCGAATATGGACTTCGAATGAGTGTAGATGAGTCAATGTAGTCATTGTTACAAACTAAGGCCGACTATTCCTTAGAAAGTGTCATTAATTAATAGCCCAATGACAAATGAACAGCCGGTGTTTATCAGCTGATCCTTCTCAAAATGTATTGACTCTGATTGGGATCGAACTGAGAACCTTTAGCACATGAAGCTGGGATTGAACCAACTACGCTACCGACCAATCGTTATACATTCCATCTTTTCTATTTAACGTGCTTCAGAGCTATGTAAGTTGTTTGTTTATTCCAACAGCTGATTAATTAAACTATTATAAACAATTATCAAATTGGTATTGCCATAGCACTTGCATTGATACTTCCTAGAGCCCTTGGGACAGTGCCATGATCGAACAGCTGAATGGCTCCAATAGTTTTTGTGTGATTGAGTAACACACACAAACACAGACAGACACCATTAAATTGTCATATAATAGTAAGATAGGTACTAGGAAGAAGAACTTTACAACATTTTTCTTCTCTGGTTGTAAAAATATCAGAATAGGTAATACATTTATATCTCAACTCTTTTTCAGTTTATATAAATCTAAAATTGTAATACATAAGACAGACTGATACTTACATACAAAACATAGTGGCCCCAAAACATATATTTATACAAACTCAGAGCTGGCAATAATTTGTATGATCGGTTCTATCTAATTTTGTTTTACGTAAAATTTAATAAAACATGTTGTTACACAACCACGTTCAAGCCTATGTACGTTCGTTAGTCACTTCTCACTTTTCTATTCTTCTCAAATTTTAATTTGCTGAATACGGTGCGAATGAACTTTCCGCACATATTTTTATCACGAATCAATCTAATTTTGGCTTGATGTTGATAAATAATGTATTTATATCCAAATACAGTTAACTCAATCTGGTCACCTAGACGTCTTTCTAAGCTCTGGCTTCTTCAATCTTCACATTTGAAACTTTTGGGTGCATGTGTTTTCAGCCTCCTCTCCTTTATCGGACCTTCGTTTTGTCCGTATGTTGCACTCGCTATTCACAGTACACAAATTACTTCTGCCCAATATGCTCCAACATTAATGTAGGGTTCAATTTATAATGATAGTCTGTTTTTGTTTTTTCCCCATATGGTGTCTATAAATTATTTTTTAGATATATATTTTGTTTATATCTTTTGGTTTTGACATTTGGTATACTATGTTGCATTATTTTGTATGTTACATATTTTCAAACAACAATCAGTGTTACTTCATTTCACCATTTTAATCATCTTTTTTTGTGTTCCTTTGTCTTCTCTCAGTTCAGAATCTCTTCATGTGTTCGTATCATAACTTTCTTTCTTCATCTGGAATCAATATTCCTATCCTTTGTCTAGTTATCTTGGTTAGTAATCTGGTCTGCTTTTCATTTAGAACCTTGATTTTTTGTTGTTCTATTTTTCAAATCTTTAAATGAAATTTTCAACTGTCTCTCATGTCTTCATTCAGTACAACAATCCATCTTTTATTTGTTTTACTTTTCCATAGCTGCCCTATGATCTTTTGGCTTAATTTCTCCTCAGGTATCCTGACTAAGTGTCCAAGGAATGAGATTCATTTCTTTTTCATTGTACTCATGACAAGATCTATCTCCTTGTAAACTGTCTGATTGGAAGCTAGTCTAAAATCTAAATTTATTTTGTATCCTGGTCATATCATTCCACCATCATCTTCCTTAATTTATTTGAGACAAGATAAAGATTTTTCATTTTAATACTTTACAATGTTGAGCAATCTACTTTCTCCTTTCTCTATCTAATAAGAATGGCCTCTTCTTTATATAAAATATTTTGTAAATATATTAATTTATCAATCAACTTTTCAGGTGGAACTTTTAGAACGAGCTGTGCATGAACCGAGTGGATCACATGTGAGTAACAAGTGTAACAAGCGATATCATTATCGTAAATACCCCTCCTTATGTTTATTCTTTATGTACTCAATTTCCTCACTATTTGACTTAAGTTTCAATTAATACAATTGTTATTGATATCAGTACATACATTAAATCACACTTGAATCCATCAATTTGATGTGCCATATTGTACTATACTGAATAAATTGAAATATGATTCTCCTCAATAAGGCATTATAAATCTTATGACATTAATTTTTAATTTTGATTTTCACAAAATTTAACTGTACAACGTGTCGTTACACAATTGCAATCAAACCTACATAAGTTTGTAAATTACTTCAGTATTCTTCCAATACAAATCGCTATTTACGGTGTGAATTAACTCTTTAAGAGCACTTAGTTTTACAATAACACATGAGTCTACTTTAGGCTTGATACTAATTACAATTATATTTATTTTCCGATCATGGTATGAACGATCTATATGCGTCGGTGTCCGTCTCAGCTCTGCCTCTTCAAAAACAGTTACATTTAAAACTTTCGGGTGCGTGCACCGTCATCTGTTACTTAACCTTCACATCTGCTAGTATTGTTGCAATCGGTACATGTTTGTATAACTTTCATCAATAGGCTTAATTCTATCAATAATTTCTTTATGAAATTTGCTAGTTTATTTTCATTTTCAATGATTTTGACATATCTTGAAATTTTAATTTTTCATGATACTTTATCCCACAATGTATAATAACCATTTGTGGCATAGCCTACAAAAATTAGTGCTTCACTTCTGGAATCAAGTTTCTTTAGATTTGGTTTTGTTACTTTAGCGTACACTTTACTGCCAAATATTTTAAATCTTGAAAGATCTGGTTTTTACTGTTCCATCTCTCAGCAGGTGTGCTCTCTACAGACACCATTGGTCTCCCTCCACACATCTCTTTATTTAAGTCAAAAAACAAATAAAATAGCTCTGGTTTTATTTAGCAGCGATCTGTTCATCCTTTCTGACTTGCCATTGAGTTGAGGCGAGTAAGGTACTGTGTATTCTAGAATTATACCCTTGTTTTTACACCAATCTCGAAAATTATTTTATACATATTCTCCTCCATCGTCACACCTTAGTTTATGAATTTTTACATTTCACTTTGCCTCTACTTTTGCAGTATATTATTTTACTGTTTCAAAGACCTCATACTTTCCCTTCAAGAGATAAACCATTGTAAAATTTTTATAATTCAAAATTCAAAATCGAATAGAATAGTCATTTCTCTAGATTTTTGTTGGTTAATTAATCTAGTCAGATTAATTAATATAAATAAATTAATTTATTTATTTATATCTGAAGATGACATTATAATGTTGAAACGATCGTCATACACATTATAACATATTTGAACTGTTGACAGAGGTAATTTATTTTTATTTTTATATAATCTTAAAACAGTTCAGGGGCTAAATAAACAGGTTTTGAATATGTCTGCCAGTCAGGCCTCATTAGCCATACAATATAAGAACATAAAACTTAAATTACACAACACAATACAAAATATAAAATTCAACAAAGACTGCCTAAAACACGGAATAAAACCTAACTATGTCCAAATAAAGATAAGAAACAAATCCTATTCTGCTAGGAAAGCCTTAGAAAGTGCAGAGAAATTATGTATAAAAAATGAAATTAAATTTCTTTACCATAAAAAAGCTATGTTAAACACCTTATTGCTAAAGAAATATTTAGAATTAGCATATAATGTTCATCAAATAGAACTGATAAATATTATAGATCAGGTTTAACAATCAGTTTATAGAATTATTAAGAATAAGAAAACAACGCACAGAAAAAAGCTGACTAGATTAATTAACCAACAAAAATCTAGAGAAACGACTATTCTATTCGATTTAGAATTTTACCCAAGAGTGATTAATAATACCAATATTGTATTTAATGATAATGAAACCTCAGTTTTAGAGAAAGGGCTAAAATACAACCTTCCTAGGTTTGGTCAAACATCTAAGTTTAATGATTTTATAAATACAGAATGTTGTATTAAAGCCCCCAATCAAATAGAAAAATTATAGAGAAAATAAACTAATTAAAAAAACCCAAGTGAAAAATATCAATATTAAACAGCTATAAAAAAACAAAGAAAAAGACAAAACAATTAACTTTGAGCAGTAAAGGAAAATGTATGTAAAAAGAATATACAAATAACAAAAATATTTTATTTTAAAATTGAAAAAAAGGAAATTAACGTTTCCAAAAAAATTAAGAAATAATAAAAAATACATTTTTTTAGTAAAAAAAAATATTAAAAAAAACCATGCTCAGTCTGAGGAGTATATAAAAGAGTTAAATGGCCTTATTTGGGTTCAAAGACTTAAAATTGGAAAAACAGGGCGTTAATTTCAAACAAAATTTAAAAAACACATCCTTTATCAAAAACAAACAAAATAAATTGCAGATTGAGGTTTTGAAAAAACCAATGAGTTTTTAGGGGATTAAAAACACCTAAAATTCAATAATGCAAAAAAGGAAAAATTTTTAAAAGAATCTTAAAGAAAATTAAAAAGAAAATATTATAAAGGGCGCAAGGCTCCCTTAAAAAAAACCAACATATGAAAAATTTTAAAATTTTTGATAAAAAAACAGTTTAAATCCCATTTATTTTATCAATATTTTAATTTTAAAAATCATATCCCAAAAAACAACATTATAACCCAATTTTACACCATGGAATTAAACTTAAAATTAAACTTTTATTTTGCCCTTACAAAACTCAAAATTATATTTATTCGGAAAAATTTTCTTCCCAACCTCCTCTTGTTTTTCTTAAATAAATTCCGGAAAATTCAAATTTAAATTCCCCTCCACACATATTAAAAAGAATAAACATTTAGTCAAGGCCAAAACTGCAGTGGGGTATGACCCTAGGGGTTTGCGGTCTATGAATAACACAATTAATATGGGGAAAAATTATTTTTTAAATATTAAAAATACAACTCTTTATTTTAAAAACTTTCTAGTTTTTAAAAAAATTTGTTAAATAATTTAAAACATCAGTTTTAGGTGGGTTTTTTTGTTATTTAAATTATTTTGGGAAAAACTTCTTCATTCATCAAACCAAAACAGAAACAAAAAACAATTAATTGGGTTGCCCTTATGGTTAAAAAAGGTTCTTTAATAATGCAAAAAAATAAATAGATATTTTGGGTAAAATTTATTAACTTTATCAAAAAAGAAATAATAAATGAAATTTTTAAAAGGATAAACAGTTAAATAATTTTTTTTCCGTTTTTTTTAACCACGCGACCCATAGGCCAATGATAAGGCGGATTTAACCCCTGGTTTAATTATCAAGACAAACACATCTTTCTATATTTTTTAAATGTCAATTTATAAAATTTTTGTTTATAACCTTTATTTATATCTGAATGACATTATAATGTTGAAACGATCGTCATACACATTATAACATATTTGAACTGTTGACAGAGGTAATTTATTTTTATTTTTATATAATCTTAAAACAGTTCAGGGGCTAAATAAACAGGTTTTGAACTAGTTTTTTTTACTTATGAAGTTTATTCAATTATATTCATAGCTATAGTCTAACATTTAATTTCAGAGTTACATTTATTTACATTACAGTTTATCAAGGTCAGACTGACATTTTACAATAGATATTGGGCCCTGGTCTTCTTTCCTGAGAAATAACCTTCCTCCTCTCACCCAGATCCATTTGTAGTTCTTCTTAGTTCTAATATCCCAAGCCATAGCTAGCAGCCGTCTCCTCGTAGGTGTAAGAGATTCATTGATGTAAATAGGACTGTCACTAGAAAGGCCCAGATGACGAGTTGAGGGCTTCTTTTTTCTTTTCGCTTAGCTAGTAATGATTATGAGTCGATTCTCCTCACAAATTTCACTCTAATATTAGAATGGGCATTAGAGTCTGGTTTCCCACCCAGAAAATGGCATGTGTCAATCATATTTTCCTGCATATCCATACCAAAAGCATTTCCTACACTCTTAACAGCCCCCAATACTTCACCATCTTTTACAGGCATGCCATGAATTTTAACGCAATTCCTCCGGGAGTATTGCTCACTTTCATCTAGCTTATTCTTCAGAAAGTTGTCTTTATCCTTTAAAAACTTTATCTCAGCTACTTGGTCCTCAATTATTTTCATTAAAGTAATATTTTTTTGTATGTTCCCGGAGTGCTTTATTATTATCATCTAATTTGTTGTGAAGGAGTTTGTAAGAAGTAGTAAACTCTGCTGTTATGTTTTCTGCTCACCTCTCAAGCTGAGCCTCAACAACATCCTCCAGTGTCAATTTTCCATCATCAGCCTGGAACTGGAGCTACATACTGAAGCGCCTAGCAACGCTACGTGGGTCACATCTCCACACTGATCCTTCACTATTCATTTCTTCATATTCCGCTTTACTTACACAAACTTAATTGCAATGAAATTGTTTAGCACAGTAAAAAATTTAATAACAATCTGTCTGGATGTAAAACTTACAACAAACAGCACAGGAAGCCATGTTGAGGTTATGATGACAAAACTGCTTATTTCTTATTTCACTATTGAATTTACTGAAAGTTTACTCAAATTTACTTTTCTTAAGGCCCTTGGAATGATTATACTTTGTTAATAATAATATAATAATACATTAATAACAATAAAACATGAATAAACCTTTAGTTTGGAAGAGCTCAGATACACCACATGTACACCGTTCAGCCACAGCCATCTATTAATATTTTAACTATGAGTCATATAAGACTCATAACATTACTAAACTAACTTGCATGGTAGAAGCAACTACTCTAATGGTAGGTTTACACCTGACAGAAATTGCGCGAGTTTTCTGTACGACAGTCAAAATTGCGAGTGTAAACAGAGCGGCAAGCGGTGTCGCAAGAGCTGTCGCGAGCAGTGTCGCGAGCTGGCCGGCGGAGTGTCCGACACTTCGACTTGCAGGTCTAAACACGAAACTCGGCTCGAGAAATTTCTTGCGCTCGCACTGTCGCCCGATCAAACAGTGCTAGATATTTATCGACACTCTTCTGCAAGTTGGCCGAGGCAGTGGTTGTGTCTGTTTGTTCTCTTTTGTTTTGTCGTGATTGTGGGTGGTTTGCGGTTTGTTTGTGGGCGGTTTGTGGTGTGTACTTTGAAGATTATCAAGATGGAAGATATCCAGATGGAAGATAATCAGATTCCCCCTGAGCTGAGTAATAACAATGCAAAAACCAATCAGGATGATAACAGGAAATGGTCTGACATGGAAACAAGACAGCTCATTACTCTTTATGAACAACATGAAATCCTTTGGAATGTTACATTAACGGATTACAGGAATAGAGTAAAGAAAATGGAAGCCTACCATGGCATCGCCAGTAAGTTGAAAATTAACACAAAAGAGGTACAAAGAAAACTTCATATCTTACGAAGCCAATTTAACTCTGAGGTCAAAAAGTTAAAGAAAAAAATCATCAGGTCAGTCAAGTGATGAAGTTTATGTGTCCAATTGGCCATACTTTTCTGCATTGAAGTTTATTCAAGTAAAGTTGCCCACAACATCTTCCACTCTAGTAAGTAAACGTGGTTTTTATTTCTAGACATTCAAAATATTTATAGGTCGTTTTTATTAATCCATGACCACTCGTGCGAGGACGATGGACCCCTAATATTGTAATATACAGGGTGATTCATAACGAGTGGACAATACTCTAGCATATGATTCTAAGGGTAAAAACAATACGAAAACTAATTTAAACCCATTTCCGATTTTCCTTAGTTTCCGAGATAGCCGCCATTTTGATTTTTTACGTTTTATTTTATATCGAGAACGGTTTGGCCGACGTCATCCAAACACGGCAAGCTTATTACACTAGTCGACTTAATGTCAACTTTTTTTTAAATGGCCCGTTATGAGTGTAATAAGGGTGTCGAGTTTGAATGACGTCGGCCAAACCGTTCTTGAGGTATAAAATAAAAAGTAAAAAAACAAAATGGCGGCTATCTTAGAAACTAAGCAAAATCGGAAATGGGCTTAAATTAGTTTTCGTATTGTTTTTACCCATAGAATCATATGCTAGAGTATTGTCCACTCGTTATGAATCATCCTGTATATAAAAGAAATGTTTTATATTTAAATTTTACACTATAAACATAAAACTTATTTTATGTTTATAAAATCCATCCCTTCAAATGTTTATGAAGGTTATACTATTTCAACTGAAATAATAGTCTGGTCACGTATTACACTATAGTAATTTTACAGTATACTATAGGAAATACAAAAAAAATACGGCAAATACCTACAAAACTAACCCGAAACAAAACAAATTTATCCCAGATTTTTAGTGCATATTAACCCATAAAACATTGTCTATTAGTTTGGCGCTTTACCACGGGTCAACCAGTATTAAATCTATAATAAAACTAACAAGGGTAAATGTTGAGTTAAAACCACCAAAGATCATTTTCATTTTTTCTTTATTAAGAAAAAAAGGCAAACATAAGAATGATTCATGCCTTTAACAAAACACCTAAATATGCCTATATTGCCAGTGAACCTTTCCTGGGGGGATGAGAAGTACTCTGTGAACTCTGAATGAATTACTTCTGCATCCTTTGGGCGATTTCTGCTTCTTGTAGCTTGTAAAGGAACCAAGTTCCCGTCAGGCATACCCCCTTCTGAATGCCAGTGTCCTTCGGTCACAATACGAGTGTCTGCGTCTTCCATGTCAAACGTACCTAGGGGGCATATCTTCTAATGGACTCCTTTCCTTGCATCAGGTAATTATGCAACGTGCATATTGCCAACACAACTGTCTTAACTCTCTCAGGATGTAACAGCATAGGATTTCTTAAGACTCTAAATCTATTTGCAGCCAACCCAAACACATTTTCAACCATTCTTCTGCATCGAGATAGCCGGTAGTTAAATACTCGTTGCTTTACATGTAGGTTGTGGAATGGGTACGGTTTCATCAGGAAGGTGCTTAATGCAAAAGCATCATCAGCAACAATCACATAGGGGGTTGGACGCTGCCTTCCTCGTAATGCTGATCGATCTGGTAGCTCAATAGCTTTCGACACAATGCCTTTTTTAAGGGAACTATCGCTAAACACTCCTCCATCGGAAATCCTTCCGCAGCAACCAACATCAATGTAAGTAAACTGGTATCGGCTGTCCACCATTGCGAGCAAGACAATGCTGTATGTCCCTTTATAGTTGTAGTACAAACTCCCGCTGTTGGGAGGTGCTTGCATTACAATGTGTTTGCCATCGAGTGCACCGATACAGTTAGGAAAGTTCCAATCGGTATCGAATCCTTCTGCGATTTTTTCCCACTCATCTTTGCTTCCAGGAATCTAGAATCAGAATACACCGTAATTGCACATGATACATAGTAACACAAAGTATTAAGACAGTTTTATTGCAATGAATGGGGGGAAGATAAAAGCCATTAATTAAAAAAAACCTTTTGACTTTTTTAAAGACCGAACCTCAATTTTTTGTTCTTTTATGAAGTTATTTTCCTTTTTCGTATGACCATGATTCTATCGATTGACGTGGTCGCAAAATAGGAACGCGTGGACTGTGGAGGCTTGCGCTTCCGGTTTGCGCAAGAAGTAACATGGCGAGCATATAGGCACCATGGCATTCCAGCCATGGGTTTCTAGCCGCCTTAACCTTTCACGTAAAAAGAACTAAAGATCCTTTGTACTTTCCAGACAATGAAGGCAAAGCAGAGAAGCAATGTATCCACCGAAGGGAACGGATCAGAAGATGAAAGTATTGATGAATCATCAACTTCAATTATTACAGATATCCAAGAAGAAGTGCAAGCAGATATGCAACCCCCACCAAGCAAGAAAAAAAATTAACACCTTCTCAAGAAATACCACTCTATGTTCAACAGGCAATGAGCCAACTCAATCAGAATAATGATGAGGAACAAGTGTTTGGTGACTTTTGTGCCTCAGAACTGCGCCAGATTAAAAATCCAGCTAACAAACGCATTTTCAAACGAATTGTTATGGAAGCAATTACAAACATAGGAGAAGCTGAAGCCCTTGGTACATTATACAATCGTGATGTGCCCTTAAATATCATTTGTCAGCCACCGCCACTGCAGGCTTCCCCCTCTCCTCATTTCAGTGAGGGTTCTTCATCTTCTTCAGCGCAGTTCCAGCAGATGCAACCTTCCAATACGCAAGAAACACAACAAACAGGGCAGCAGGAACAATTGGGACAACAGTTTTCTTTGTTACAATTAAGTAGGTACAATGATATTTCCTACAATCTTTATCAATAATCAATAACCAATCAATGTGACTTGTACTTAATATGTACTATAAATAAAAATAATCTGAAATAACACTTTGTGTTCAAATTAGTGACTTACAAACTCTCAAATTATGTTTAGGAACAAATTTGTTTTAGGTTTTAAACAAATTTGTAACTTATCTGCAAATGCAAATGCTAACAAAATGTCTTACCTTCATTAGCGAATCTTTGAAACTTTCATAAATTGCTGCACACACTTCTGGTATGATTATACTTATAGTACAAGCGGGTATTCTGAATAAATACATCAATAAATGATAGGAGTCACCTAAAAAGAACCATTACCTAATATTAAAATTAATGACACATATAATGTTAAAAAGATACCTTTAACCCTTTACTGGCCAAATTATAAAGTAGCTGAAAAAAGATTTTGTAAAATTTATTTCATTTGGGCCCGAATTAGACATATTTCATGGGTTTTAATTTGTTTTCCCTACAATTAAAAAATTAAATTAATGTTTTTATTCTAATTTAAAGGACATAAAACCATGAAACTTAGCTTTGAAAATCACCAAAATGAGCAACCCTAACCTAAGCCTGAGACAACAATAGATGTTTTCTTTATTATTCTCCTGCAGTTCTACTAGCCTAGAAAAATATAAAACCCAGCAAAAACACCTGCCTTACCTATCTGTAAAGGTGGTTTATCTGTGTTTTCCATAGATTGATCAGGAAAAATTCCCAAAAAACCTGGTTCCAAATGGAACCTATGGCAATAAAAGGGTTAAAATAATTAAAGATAAACATTGTTTATTTCGTGTACACTGGTATGTCTACTAAACTTGGCATGTTTATTTCGTTAGCATTACTCATTTAAAAATCACATATAAAACCCTATCATATTTTTGTACTGCTACCAAAATTTAGAATCAGATAATTGAATGTCTGTCATTTTCCCAAAAAAGAATACTTATATATTATACTTTAGAATACTTATTACTATTATACTAACCAGAAGCGAGAAAGCGTAGAGTGACGATCAGCCTCTGACTTGCTGAAATTGATTCCCTCAAAACGGTGTCCTTTTTTTCGATTTTAGGACCAACAGTGTGTAGGAGATCCTCCAGTTGAACAGCAGACATCCTTATAAAATTCCTAAATTGTTGTGAATCTTCCATTCGTAGCTCGTTTACTAGAGTTGTGAATGCACCCAAATACCGCCTCTTTTCAATCCATTCTTTAACCCAGATGCTCCTCTTCCTTTTTTTATGATTATGCACTCTAAACCAATGGTCAAGAATCAACAGAACAGCTGCAGTTTTAACACGTCTACTACGTGACATTGTTGAAAAGCAACTGGCCGCGGGAAAGGTGGGACTACTTGCGTAAGTTGAAATTGCCTCGACTGCTGTCAGGTGTCAACGGATTTTATTCAAACTGTCGCAACAACCGGCGACACTAGCTCGCGCAAGAGCTCTCGGGGCGACTTGCGGACAACTGTCAGCAAAAATTGCATCGGAGTGTTTACACTGCACGACACTACTTGCGCAACTACTGTCGCGAATTTACTGTCAGGTGTAAACCTACCTTAAGATCTTAAAAAACTAATAAAATTAAGAGTCGAAGTAAAAAATAATTTTAGTCAATGATGCCTACAATCATTGAACAGCACTCACTATAATGGTGTTGAAGATAATATCTTGAGGGGTTATTAAGATATGATAAATAATGTAAAATACACATTCAGACAGACATAGTAAGCGTTTTAGGACATATTATAGGTAAAACGCTCTAATTTAACCCTATATAATTTTGTAAAAAACAATAACTGCTTACATGCATCGTTTCCTTTAGATAAATCAAAGTTTGTTCCAGCTATAGGAAGATTAAAATCTACTACAATTAATAAGCGTTCTTGATTAAATTTAAATAATTCTAATTTATCAAACAAAGTTATATATACATGCACAGGTGTGTTGGGGACAAAATAAGCCACACAGACAACAATAGAGTGGCCGTTAGTAATATTTAACTTAATCCAAATGTTGTCCTCCTCAGTTTCAAGATTATATAATCTACAGGCTTTAATATGGTTTTTAATTGCAATTAAAACACCCCCTCCCCGACTCTTACCAGTTACAGTCTGATTCCTATCTTTTCTAAATATATTGTACTCATCAGTAAACAACTCGGAGTTGTGAACAGAACAATTCAATAAAGTTTCCGTTATTATGACGATTTCATAATTACTTTCTAGTAGATTTAAACAAAAATCATTTGTTTTAGATCGCAAACCCCTTACATTTTGGTAATATACATTAATATCTTCACCCATGCTTATATAATAAAATTGATATGCAGATGCGCATTAATAAATATAAATAACAATTATACATGCACAAGATGAATAACTTGATTCTAGAGAACAACAATATGTAATGAAATAAATAAGAAATGCATACAACATACCATTCGGAGGGTGCTTCAGTACAACATAGCAGTTTAACTGTAAACATGTTCATTTGAGAGAATCGAGATCCGACTTCTCAGTGATATGTATTGCTGGGGCCCCCTCACTCTTGCGTAGAAATATCTTCCTCGCACTTTCTTAAATGTGCGGGTGTGACTCCACAGGATCCTCGTCGCCTTCATCATTGACAAGTTTATAAATACAGTCCCTCACTGTTGTACCCCAGCTCAGAAGCTAAGAATTCATTTTTCACTCGCGTTTTCTTCCGCATTTCCTCCATATCTATGCGTCTGCAAAACTTTATTATTATTCCTCTGGGAGCTTGAATTTTATTAGGGTTTTTGGCTAATCGATGGACAGCGTCTATCATATCATATTTTAATACAAATTGTATTGCTCGTGCAATCCTCTTGATGACCTCCATGATATTTTCTTTTTTTGTCTCCGGTACGCCATATATCTCCAAACAGTTGCTCCGGGAGTATTGCTCGGATGATTGTAACACCTTCTGTAGTTCCTCAATCTTTGCTTTAAGATTAATATTTTCTGAATTAAAATTCTGTAAAGCTGCTTCATTAGCATCTATCTTCACTCTGTTCTCATTGGCTGTTGCACTACAATCCTCCACTTTTTTAAAACACATATCAATAGACTTAGTTATATCCACTTTGAACTGTTTTAACTCATCCTTTATTTCTAATATATCCGTTTTAAACTGATTGTTATCACTTTTGATATCAGAAACATTGTTCAATAACAAATCGAGCTTTTGGTTGATAGTTAAATTATCACCGTCACTGCTGTTATTATTGCGTGCATTTCTCGTGACTCGTGGGTGGCGGTGCCATGGTTGTGCCAGCTGTACCTTGATACCACGTGACCAAGACCTTGAACCAGCTCCAACTTTACACAGTAACTTGAAATATTCAACTTGTAACACAATTTACGGGCTAACTACTGATTAATAACACTTGCGACTTTACCGTTCAACTAATAACTATTTATAGTTTTTCATTTCTATGCTGAAAAAAAATGACTAGTTTTTCATTTCTAAGCTGTCTACTAGTGTTTATGCCGTTTATTTGCTTAGTTAATTGTAACAAAATTAAAATGTTTCATGTATAATATTTATTATCAAATTGTAAGGGGCTTGAGAACAAAAACCAATTTATTTTTTAGTAATATATTAGCAGATAATTATAAAATATTAGCATTGACTGAAACTTTTCTGAATTCAAGTGTAAATACATCGGAGTTATTTCCGGAAACATATAATGTATTTCGAAATGATCGAACGCTGGAAGCATCAGGGTTGTCGATTGGTGGTGGGGTATTGTTGGCGGTAGCTAGTGACATCGTTTGCACCCGAGTAGAAAAACTAGATATAAACACGGGAGGAATTGAATGTGTGTGGGTAAAAATACCAAACAGTAAACGTGGGTCATTATACATATGCGTTGTTTACATTCGTCCAAGGTCACACTTTGCCACATATCATACATTCTTTGACAGCTTACACCAAATACATTTAACTAATAATTGTAATATTATCATTTTAGGTGATTTAAATTTACAAATGTTTTATGATCTATCAATAGTTGATAATTTATGCAAATCATTGCTTACTTTTTTGAATGAACAAAACTTAATGTTAAGAAATAATATTTGTAACTATCAAGATAAAACCTTAGATCTAGTTATTACAAATATTGATAGCACTAATGTCACACGCTGTCAAGACCCATTAGTGGGGGAGGATCCTTATCATCCGGCATTGGAGGTGGGGTTTGCTATCGCTACTCCATTATCTTGTAGGTCAGGGGCAAGTGCGGAAGGTGGCTATAGTTTTCATAAAACACTTCCTACAACTTTATCACCATATAGCTAAAATTAATTGAGATAAATTATACTCAGTTACAGATGTAAATTAGGCACTTGATATTTTTTATAATAAAATATACATAGTTCTTAACAAAACTTGCTTAAAAAAGAATTCAAAACCATGCAAGTATCCCTTTTGGTTTACAAAAACAATAATATCAAATATAAAATTGAAAGAAAAGTTACGTAAAAAAATTAAGAGGTATAATAAACAAGAAGACATTGAAAGTTTTAAACACGTTAGATCACTGGTGAAAAAAGATATTAAAGCTTCATACTCTAATTACATACATGACATTGAGGGCAAAATTCAATCTAACTCTAATAAGTTTTGGCAATTTGTAAAAAGTAAAAAAACAGTTAAGAATAATATGTTAATAATGGAGTACAATGGGATGCAATTAAACAGTGGTAGTTATATTGCTAGTGCCTTTGAGCAATACTTTAGTTCAGTTTATAGTAATTATACTGAGGAACCTCTTGTAAGTAAGGTGTTAGTAGAACCCTCGTTGCCGGGCGTGTCTTGCCTGTCCCTGACCCGGGTCACACGGGTGGACATGTGTCTTGCAATAAAAAAGCTCAAATCAACATGTACCACAGGGCCAGATTTTTTGCCACAATACCTATTTAAAGGATGCGCAGATTTTTTAATTGAACCCCTCACTTTTATGTTTAATTTAAGTTTAAAAACTGGTATTTTTCCTGAAAGATGGAAAGTTACAAAGGTAACTATTTTCAAATCTGGTAAAGAATTTCAAGTCGTTAATTACAGACCTGTTGCTATTTTATCAGTACCAGCTAAGATTTATGAGTCAACTATACACAAATTTTTATTTCATCACTTCAGTAAATACCTTTCACCCAGTCAACTCGGTTTCATTCCGGGTAGATCAGTTAACACGAATTTGTTGTCTTTTACTAACTATATATCATCTGGTTTGGACTCAATGACCCAGACAGACGCCATATTTCTCGACCTGGCCAAGGCTTTTGATAGGGTGGATCATCTGATTTTGTTAAAAAAATTACAATATTATGGTTTGTCTGATAGTCTAATTCACTTGTTTACGTCTTATTTGGTTAATAGGAAACAGTTTATATTTTACAAAGGGCAAAAGTCGTCAACTTTTATAGTGCAATCAGGTGTACCTCAGGGCTCAAATTTAGGACCTTGTTTATTTACAATTATGATAAATGATTTGTGTGAGAATGTGCATTCTGTAAAAGCTTTACTTTTTGCGGACAACTTAAAACTGTTTCAGCAAATATACAATCAGAATGATGCTATTGGACTGCAGGCAGATCTTGATGGTGTATATAAATTGAGTGAAATCAACAAAATGAACTTTAATGTATTAAAATGTAATGTTATGACATTTACTAGATCTAAGATTTGCACTAAAAATGATTATTATCTAAATGATGTTGCTCTGTCAAGAGTGGATTTAGTGAGAGATCTGGGTGTTTATTTGGATAGCACATTATCGTTTTTAGTACATATATGTAAATGCATTACTGGTGCAAGCCGAATGATGGGGTTAATTATTAGGCAAGGGAAACATTTCAAAAGTTTAAGAACGTCAATCTTACTTTACAGAGCCTTGGTCAGGTTGAGACTTGAATGTGCGGCTCCTGTGTGGAATCCATTTTATACAACTTATGAAGATGAGGTTGAGCGTATCCAAAAACGATTTTTACAATATCTTTTTTATAAGTGTTTTAATGTATGCTGCTGGATATGTTTGGGTTTGAGAGATTAAGCCAAAGGATACTGGTGATGGGTCAAGTTTTCCTATGGGGCCTGGTCAGGGGGCGGGTGGATGACCCGTCCGGATTAGAGAGTGTCTGCTTCAGAGTCCCAAACTTTGGTACCAGGAACAAACAGCTATTCCTACTGCCAAATGTTCGCACTGTTGCTCATGCATCCTTGCCTCTTTTCCGGATGATGAGGGATTATAATTCAATGCTTTCAGCAGGGATCGAAATAGACATATTTCTGGATACAGTTAGGGCTTTTAAATATAAATGTCTAATGTTTTTCAAGTCCCATTAACTAAATAATTTATTTTTCGCAAAAATGTTTATTATTTGCCTTCTATTTTTTCATATATTTAATGTAAAATGTGCTTTTAAAAGTCTAGATCATTGTTGTATATATATATAGATATCTTTTTTTCTCATCGTACTATTTATTATATTTATATCGTTGTTTGTTTTGATTAATTGTTAGAATTTATATTTGTTGCCTAGTGATAAGACTTTATATAGACATAGGTTTAGTTGGGTGATTACCGGTATGCTGTAAACCTCCAACAAGAAAGAATAATGTATAAATGTATGAACTGCCTCAATGTAATTGGGTCTAGTACCTGTATTGGAGCATGAAAATAAAATAAATAAATAGTTTACATATGCAAAAATTCGTATAAGTCACAACACTAAAACCCATATAAATTAACACTTAACATCGGAGTCAGTACGTATCCAGCAGTTTGTAAGTGAAAAACAGGTTGCTTTTGCATATTGCATGTCTGCAAATCTACATATGGGAGCTGGTGTTGCAACAGTCTTCAAAAAGCAATTGGAAAACCTGATAATTGTCTTAGTAAATTACTTGGCACACCAAGAAATAAATAATGGCGCTACAGTGTATGGACTTATTACTAAATCTAAATTCTAAAATGAGCCTACGATATATGATTATAAAATAGCTTTCCAACACTTCGAAGATGATTTTATAAGGAGGGATTTAAAAGTACTAGTGAGCTCACCCATGGGTTGCTCCAGGGACAAGATTCCTCTACATTATTTTGCCAATAATATAATTAGGTTCTATCAACAGACTGGGCTGCAGTTTTTATAATCATATCCACCCAAGAACTTCTAAATGGACTCCAACATTCAGTCTTTTAAAAACTTTAAAAGAAAATGTTAAGCATAGCTACCAAAACAAGCCACCAGCCAACAACAACCAGCTTGTCATCCATGGTTGAATTTCCACCCCTGATGCTACCCCCACTCTTTACTAATGATGACCAGAATACAACTACAAGTTCTTGTGTCAGTGAAGCTAGTGCATCAGTTTGTGTTAATAAAAGTGAATTGCCTAAATTTTTAAGAAGAAAACCTCCTCTGGAGGTACATGTGAAGGCCAAAGTAATGTATTAAAAAATAACAATGTATCTATTATTATGAACAACATTTTTCCAAAACGAGAAGAAATCTAGAAATCTCTAAATTATGGATCCCATGCAAAAGTTTTAAAAATAGTTTTAAAAAACATGCTAATATCAACACAAGTTGTTATTCAAAATCTAAACTTAAACATATTCTTGGCAATCCTAAAAATAAACCTAAAAGCGAAGAAAAATCTAGAATCTATGTGTGAATATTGCAATAAATTATATGTTTGCCAAACCAAAGGAATATTAAATATCAGATTAAAAGAATATTTGAGAATTTTATCTTGACCAACTCGCCCACCAACCGAATTTCGTACAACCAACCAGAAAAGTTGGCAATAGCCAAACATGCTTTGAATTTTGGGTTCACTTCTTCCAAAATAAATTTGTTGAAAGAAGTAAACAATCTTAAATATCTTGATGCTCATAAAACAATAGAAGTGAAGAAAAAGAAAAATACGCTAGTGAATAATGAGCCAGGAATAATGGAAAATTCACCTTTATTAAATCTGTTAAACCGATAACTAAGTACCACTTTTCAAGATGTATTATACATAGTATTCTATAACTTTCTGTATAGTAATTCATATGCAACATATGTCTTAAAACCAACTGTTTTTATCCCTAGAACCGGTGAGCCTTTTTGTCTCAACCGTTAAGCTCTAAATTGTGAATTCGCAAGGATTTGTCTAAAAAATTGTAAAAAATATATAAATAACACAATATATTAAGAGTTACAAATCATTTTTTTCTGTAAAATACAAGGATTCATAATGTATATAACAGTTTAACTTACCAAAAAATGTCATGTTACCCTTGTCCAAATATAAAAAAATTTCAAAAAATATTTTTATTTTCACACACATGCTGGAATCTTATCCTTTAGTCTAATAAAAAATTAAAGATAGCAAAATAATTTACAAATTGTTTTTAGATTGAAAATATATACACTTTTTGCCTAATCACACATATAATATTATAAAAAATGTATGTGTAGAACTAAAATCATGTACTGCATAAACATGCCGCAAAATGAATTTCAGTATCTTAACATGATAAAAGAACTATTGACCTAAAAGAACTATTGACTTAACAAAAAGATCACACACAATACTGCCAACTTGTCATACATATCCGTAAACGTTTTACAGTTCAATAAATGTAGCATTGGCTCCTTGGAAACTGAACTTAAATCATCTTTTGTACCTTGGCATCTCTTCTAGCCCATTCTTCTTGGCTTCAGTCACATCTTCTAGTTTTTCTCTCCCTTCAACTATATTACAATTTACACGTTCGCTGGGTAAAGTGTACCAACCATTACCACAGCCCGTGTGTCCAAGAAGATAGCCGACTTACAGACCAAGCCTAATGAACGTGGTCACTGTTATTGCCCAAGAGTAAAAGTTTGTTAATATGGGTCAAAATAGTTCAATATATATCCAATACTTACTGAAAAAAATCATTTCACTTTAACTTTATTTATTTCCACATTGGAACTGAGTCGCAAATGTGCAGCGCTCAGTCTGTACTGTAAACAGTAGGGTTTTACCTATGTAGTTTCCCAGAACCAGTTATGTAATTTTGTCTTCTATTTCTGGCCATTCCACATGTCAAAAACAATGCACCAACTCAATATGAAGGGTGGCGAGTTACTGGCTACGTGCACTGGGCTTAGAAGTTTTGCAACTTCGTAGAACTTGCAGTATTAACAAATGTTTTGTAACGTCATAAGTTGGTCCACTCACAGACCTCAAAGATGCCTCAAAGATGCGGCAAGCTTTCCCGTAGCCCACAATAAATAAATCAGGCCTCTACAATATACCGTCGAATAGCAATATGCTATTTAGTATCATAGGTACAAGTGTCCAAGGAATTAGATTAATTTCTTTTTCATTGTCCTTGTGACAGGATCTCCTTGTAAACTCATGGGAAGCTAGTCTAAAATCTAAATTTATTTTCCTCCCTGGATGTATCCCACAATCACCTTCCTTAATTTACTTGAGACAAGATAAAGATTGTTCATCTTTATACTTTACATTGTTGAGCAATCTCTACTTTCTCCTTTCTCAATAAGAATAGCTGCTTCTTTACATAAGATATTTTTTAAATATATTAATTTATCAATCAACTTTTCAGGTGGAACTTACAGAACGAGCTGCGCATGAACCTCCTGAACCAAGTGGGACATATGTGAGTAATTTAGTATTTTAGAGGAAATGTGTATTTATAAAAAAATTAGTTTAAGCCACTCAGCCAATGAGGGTTTTTAGGTTGCTGCCCTACCATTGAGGGTAACTGCGTTTTTTCACAAAAGCTGCAAATAATGTGTAAAAGTAATAATATATTAAAGTGAATAGTAAAACGCTTGACTAATATGACAGAGAAGAAATAAACAGAGGTTGGATCCAGTACTGCACAGAATGTGTGTCGAATAATTATTTCTCCAGTTCACCTTATGGTTATCAGGGCCAGCACCTTGACAATCCCTCCCATATTCCCCCAAATATCCCAGTGTAAATGTAGTAATTATTACTAGAGATTTATTAAGATGTACATTAGTTGTAATCTATTCAAAATCGTCACTGAGGTGTTCATTGCTGCCATTAAAAAGTGACCTATGTTACTTTTTCTTTGTTTTAATATGGAACAATCAATTTTGGCTATTGTTATTATATTTTTAGATAATTGGAGGATTATATATTATTAGATAATCAGTATTTACAACAAGATTAATTACAATTTAATTATAACCTAAACTAGCCTAGACTACATAGACTAATACTATAATCTATTATATATAAATAGGCCTACAACAAAGATCAGAGAACTTAGTTTATTGAATGAGAGCCATACTACCAATAGCCAAAGCCATCTCACCTTACGGTGGCAGGGCCAGTCATAAACACATAATAACCTCTTGTATATACATATTTACAACATTCATGATCTTTAAAAAAGGAATACATGTTGGTGGTATTGGCCCACTAACCCATCCCTTCATGTCCTGAGACCCATCCCCCCACCAAAGCTGGTAAGCGTGCCAACTGGGGGATGGCTCAAAACAAGTCGAGCGATGGGATCACGGGTGGCAGTTGGAGGGTCAAAATAAAACTCGGCAGCTGAGCAAAACTAATTTATTATCATGAAAACCAGAAAATATTAATTAATCAAACCGGCAGAAGGCTACAATATAAATTCTCACATAAATAAATAACAACAAACACTAAAATTAACAAGATACTACACATTAATAACGAACGCTATAAATACCACAAACTCTACAAATACCAAAATTGTCAATAAACAACTACATGGCCTATCTGCAGCCTAGCCAGAGACACCCAAAACGTAAGACAATTTATCAACCACTCAAAGTGAACAAAATTTAAGAAAATTTTGACTACACCCAAATAAACCCCGGCAATTCAGCCCACATCCCTTGATTCCACCGGGCCAGGGAGTAAGCCGGAATCCCTGGGCAGCTCCGAATTAGAAGTTAAGCAAAAGCACAATAATCCCCTTTTGGTGAGTTTAAAAATTAAACAATTTAAAAGAAAATATAAAACGGTCCCGTTCGAGTAAAAATTCACTTCCAAACCCCCCCTAATACACTTAACAAAAAATAAATAACGATCACTAGGCCTAAACATAACAATAAATAATAACATAACTTAACCATAGGGACCTAACAAATATAAAATCTAAAAAATATAACAACAAATAAAACTAACTAAATAACTAACAATAAATATCAACATAAGCTTTTTTTTCTCTTTTTTTTCCTCAAATTTGAAATATATATCCCTAGCAATGTCCCCATGGCTGTGTTGCATCACTTTTCTAGTTTTAGGCCTAGGCCACATAAAGTTCCACAAATTTTTTTTCTCTTCTTTTTTTTTCTTATATTTCACTGCCCTTTTCTTTTTTGTTTTTCTTTTTATAAATTTTTATCCACATCAAAACCCCCAGCTCAGCCGCTGGGAAAAACGACATAGAACGCACTGACCTGAGGACAGAAGACTTCTACCACCAAAGATGTAGAGCGGGTAGCGGGGGACTCCAGGCTCCAACATGGTCCTCAGGCCAGGCTAGCAGTGCAGATGGTAGACAATCCCCGGACGGCAGGCCGAGGGCTGAACGTCCCACTCAAGGACCCTGGACTGCAAGGTCAAACACAGCCATTAAAAAAATAGTCCAGCCCCAACAACACAAATACTACACATAACACCTAAATATAAGGGTGCATGATTCAACAAAACTGAACAGGAAGATACCAACAAGAACCTGAGTGGAGCACACAAGACAGTGAAAGATTAACTTTAGGCTATGAATAATTTAAACCAAACTACAATTTAACAAAATATAAAAGACGTATGGGAATAAAAAATGACAAACTTACAACTAGGCTATGGATACAGGGGCAATATGTTATAACATGAAAATCAAACTAAAGATAGGCTAGGTTATTGTCAAGTAACAAAAATATGATATATCGGTAACTCCAACTGAAAAAAAGCTCAATAAACATTATACAGAATTACAATTGAAAATAAAACAAGATATAATAAAGCAATTACTGGTAAAACTGTAACATTGAGCACATGGCTTTAACCTAGTCTGAGAAACATCTAGACAAAGACACAAAATTTAACAAAACCCTGAAACACAAGCAAGAACGATTAATATTATTGAAACAAAATATTCTCACCAAAAGGGTGATTAGATATTAAAACTTACAAAATGAACACTTACGTTTTAGTGTGCCTTTAGCCTCGCATGTCTATTTCTGCAGGCAGCACAAGACAAACAGACGAACAACCTGACAACCTGCTGGAACACGGAACGAAACGGAACTGAGCCAACGGCCACCAAGGTACGCGAATCGCCGGGCAAAAGCGAATCTCAGGCAGCCTGGCAGACAACGACGAAAAAAAACGTAATGTACCGGTCAAAGACCCGGTACAGTCCGATGGTATTGGTGTGTGTCATATCAGAATCAGAACTTTATTATCCATTAAGTACATTATATATATATATATATATATATATATATATATATATATATATATATATATATATATACAATAGGATTCGTCACATGTATACTAACTAAAACATTGGAATTTTATTAAACTGTGCAAAGAGTCATATCATAGGTTAAAAAATCATCACAGTTGTAAAAGGCTTGTTTCTTAAGAAAATAGTAAACAACATATTAAAATCTACTTATAGATAACATTTTGACAATAAGTGGTAATCTATTGAACAATAAGTACTGCTGGTAATAAAAACTATTAAAGGATTTATGTAGTCTAATGCAAGGTGTTGTTAGATCAGCTCGGTTTCTAGTTAAGTGGTTGTGACAATTTTCTTGTGTAGTGAAACTAGCAAGGTTTTCTTTGACATAAATCAGATTAGAATAAATATATAAACTTGGAAGAGTCATTATCTTTAAATCAATAAAGCTATTTTTACATGAATCTCTATTTCCTAAACCTAAGATACAGCGAATGGCTTTTTTTGCCAGAGAAAGGCTTTATTTGAATTACAAGAGTTACCCCATAATCGTATGCCATAATTTAGATGTGAATGAAAAAGTCCATAATAGGCTAGAAGTAGAGTGTCATGGTCTACAAGAGACTTAAGCTTTCTCAAGACAACAGTAGCTCTAGCTAGAACTTTACATAAATGGTCAACATGGTCACTCCAAGTTAACTTATTGTCTAATCTGACACCCAATACTCTAACTGAGTTGGTATAGTTGATACTATCTTTGTCAATGTTGTTTTTCAGAGTGAATATTATTTTTTCAGTTTTGTTCTCATTAAGTGATAAAATATTTGCTAAGTACCGTATCAAGTTTTCTTTTAACATTTTCAAAATTTACATCAGAGCACAATATAGAGGTATCATCAGCATACAACACAGTTGTACATGGCACATTAAAACTAAAGTCATTTACATATATAATGAAGAGCAAGGGCCCAAGGACAGATCCTTGAGGCACTCCCGCAGTCAGTATCCTAGGCCTAGATAAGACATTGTTTACTTTTACCATTTGACTTCTATTACTTAAATAGCTTTTAATTAAGTTTAAAACATTGTTTTGGATGCCATAAAATTCAAGTTTCTTTATTAGAATCGAATGTGAAACAGTGTCAAAAGCTTTACTTAAATCTAACATGGCACTACCTATTATTTGATTTTGTTCAAAACCCATTAAAATGAAAGTTACAATTTTTTCAACTGCCATGACTGTTGAATGCTTAGGTCTAAAACCGTACTGGAAGAATTACAAATTACAATAATAAAATAATAAATACAATAATAAATAAAAAATTACAAGAATAAAAATGGTCTAAAATCAAATTTAAAATATAAAACTAAAACAAAAATTTTTAGTTTCAATTACAAATAGCTGTTTGATTTTGAAAAATTCATTTTAAATGTTTAATGTTTATAAAAAATGAGGAAAGGTCTCCCATTTAAACTTTTTTATAGTTTATTTATTTAAAGTCATATACAGCATAAAACATAGTGTCACTCTCTGTTAGATTACAAGTCAAATATAATTCATACATGAAAATAACTTGTTACTAGACATGGTAAAAAAATTACAAGACTCATTATTACAAATATTCTTGAATTCAATAATAATTCTGAAAATGTAAACGCATGGAACAGGTAAATTATTATGTTTCCGCAAAACATTTTTGCATGATATTCTATGAGGGACTTAAGCAATTACATGGATTATTCTTTTTTGAACTAAGAAAATGTTGTTGATGTCTGTTGCATTACCCCAAAATTCTATACAGTAAGTTAAATTAGAATAAAAATAAGCATAGTACATCATTATCAGAGTGTTTACATCAACTGTCTTTGAAAGAGTGATAATGGT